>CAODLS014184137.1:0-33795 GCA_948243855.1 Flueggea neowawraea | reverse complement strand
GGAGCACATTACATTGGCAAAGGAACTCAACACATCTCTCCAACAACAACACAATACCCAATGAATTAATTTATTTTTTTATTTATTTTTGTTCTTTAACTTTAGCTTCCTTTTTGTTCTCTATTTTCTTCTCAAGTTCTTATAGTCAACCTTTGATTTCAATAAAGTTTTCAATTTCTCATTTCATCATTGTGTTCTTACTATTGTTGCTAAAGACGCAAGAGACCCATAACGAATGGTTTATGTCCCTTTGATCATTCCAAGTCGTTTAACTAAGAGGTTTGATTTATTGAGTGTGTTTTCCATTCAATCACTTTTAATTTTCAGTTTAAAAATATTATAATTCCTTGGTATACTCGCGATCTACAAATTCACCAAATGACGTCATTGTATTTCTAAGTTTCAAATCAAAAATGGGGAACAGTTTCATTTGTAATTTTCTACTGTCAGACTTACATAGATAAATAATAATAGATTTACTCAATTATATTGTAGTTTAGATTTAAACTTATTTTTATAACTTTTTATTGCCACACTTTAATTTTTTTAATAAAAAAAGTTGTTAAATTCATTTATAAAAATAAAAAACACTGTTTATTTTTGAAGCTAAATCATGAATCTGCACTTTGAACAAAAGATTAGAATTAAAAAATAATTAAAAACCAGAATGCATGTGCTTACATGTGGAAGGCACTTAAAACTCCAACTAAGCTCGTCGTTTATCGTGTACTATGTTATAACTTCTTATGTTCCTAGATCTACTCATTCGAGTTGGAACTTTTTCTTGTCCACAGTAGCTTTTTTTCTTTGCTTTGTTTTGACCACCAAAATAACTTTTTGCTGATCATGCATGTATATAATTCAATTACTTAATAAAAATTTAGATAAAATTTAGTTTTTCTTTTTATATATACTTCTTAATTTGTCTCTCAATTTAATGGTTTTTGACCAATTGATGCCCCCATTTCTGATATATATGGGGTCAATTATGAGAGCAACTTAAATGGTCCAAGAACAATAATATTTAAATGCCTATAGACGAAACATATACTTTTACTTTAATGATAGTGATATACAGATAGCATATTAACGGTTATAATATGAAAATAGGGCCGGCCACTCAAGGATTATCCACTTGCAATCTATAGTATATTTTGACAATGAGCCTCGGCTTATCCATTCAATCTTTTTCATGTTTGGTATGTTTTTTGTAGTTGAAAAGGCAGAGCTGGATCTCTGTTTTGGAATTAACTTTTTTGTTATAAGAAAAACAAATTGTCGCTAAATAATGAAAAAGTTGTTGCCAATTATGGTAGGAAGCTTCGGCCTTGAATTGGGTGGTGATTTCTGTGACAATTTTTTTTATCTCACATTTGGTGACAAAGTATTTAACTGGCGGGAACATTCATGCCAGTAATTGGCGACGATATAAAGAGTGACATTGCAACCAATTCGTCACTAATTGACGGCTATTTTTAGCGAATTCTTGTTTGTCACAAATTTTAGTGATAATTTTTTTTTCACTAATAATATATCTGGTAGAACATTTCAGCTCACAAACCAGTAAAATCCATCATGCCATCTATTTTTCATCTCTAAAAAATAAATTGCTTCCTTCTATCAATTTTCTGTTTCCAAAATTTTTCAAAATCATCCATGGGTGATGGAGAATTGACGGAAGAAAGTTTTGAGTTGTCCATAATTTTTCAAAAATCAAATGCTCATATAATGCTGACTGGGGATTATAACCGAAAAAGCCTCGAGGAGCTCCTTAATGTTTTTCAAAAAACGAATGCAGGAGAAGGGTCAAATTTGAAAGATCATAACTTCGCATACGGATGGATTACAAGGCCCATAATATATCAAAAGAAAGCTCGTTTTGTTCTCCACAGTGTATTCAACATTTCTTTTTTGAAATCAAACATTCAGACACAAATTTGGCCATTTAAATTGAGTTTGACATACTTGAACTATTTTTGCCTGTTTTACGATTATTTTTTCTTTTCTTTTCTATTTTTGTTAGGAGTACTTGTGTTTAGAGTTCCTTTGCTATAAATTGAAATTTTAACAATATTTGTAAGCGTTAGATTACTCATTCATATTTTTCTATTACATGTGTGAGGGATAACGACAAACCGAATTCTATGACATTAATTTCTTTGATTGAGAGGCGAAAGATCAAGTTACTACAAGGACCCTTACTACATGGGCATTCAATGACTAGCTTTTCGGACATAATATTTCACAGATTGTTTGGGAAAAATGGAGGTAAGGTAAGGTAAGGTTTTTTTAGAGTAGAGTAGAGTAAGGTAAGGTAAGGTAAGGTTTTGTTGTAATCTTCATAAAACCTCCAGAAATCTTCATCCAAACAGGTTGTTAGGGTACATTGTTCGGACAATTCCTAACCTAGTGACCTCTCCTTTTACTTTTAATGCACTCATTTCCAAACATTACAACTTTGTAATGAAAGATTCGAAGCTAAACAACACAAGTTACACAACTATGTCCTCTTCTCTCGGACATTTCATCAAACAAAGTCGTTGAGTTTGCGTTATGGGAGTAGTTCAGGAAGATGAGGTTAACTCTAGTTTTACCCAAAACAAACAAAGATTCACTGAGATACACTCATATTGCTCCAGTACCTTTAGGTTAACAACTATATGCATCACTTATAAAAAAATCAAACGGCCTTCCGAAATATTTATGCATCACAAGGAACATAATAATGACCATTGGTAAATTAGAGGTCACAGTTTAGGTTGTTTCCATTTTTTTCGAGTAAGACAACCTTTATTTTTAGCTATAAGTCTGGATTTTCATCCCTAGAATTATCTCGTGAACTCTTCTGCATTTCCATTCAAAAAAAGGCAAATAAAAAGCAAAGAAAAGAGACAGAGAGATGACCAGCATTCAACATTTCTTGTCACCAAAAAAATTACTATTCCTTGTTGTAGTTAGCGCATGCCTCAGGTCATGCATCGCTTATTATGAGGGTGACCCCAAACACGAAACCATGGTAGCCATGTCCGGATCGATGAAAGATTTTTCCTCATTTCAATCTCTAGTATCCAGATTACTAAAAAGGAACCGCCTAACCATCGCTGAGATTAATGTTTTAAAGCGTTGTCAAAGCGCATTAGTTTCGTTTGGAGGAATTCTAAACAAGTCGCAGAAGGTTCTAAGGGATCAGGGTCGTTGTTCTTCTACTGCATGGACTGGAAATCCTGAAAATCCAAACGCAAAGGTTGGAGCAGATCTAAAGGCAGAGTTCGGGAGCGCGCTATCGTTGATGCAGTCTTGCCATAATGTGGGGCTTAACACAGACGCCGTAAAAATGATGCGCGAAGACGTTCTGAATGTTGAAGTGTCTATTCAATTAGTTCGAAAGAAGGCCGCCTATTGTTTCGCATGATCATAGCTACTTTCTGTTAAATCTGTTAAGAACTAAGTTGCGATATCAACTCCAAAAGGATGTAAATTTAACCTGTGCGTGTACTATTAATATAACGTGAGAAGAATTCTCCAAAAGGATGTCAAAAGGATGTAAGAAATTAATTAGCAGAATGCAGTACCTCTTTTTCTTTTTCTTATTTTGTTCGAATCTTGAAGCAGTATTGTTGTCAATCAAAATCTGAGCTTTAAATCTGATTGAAAACTAGTTGAATACAAGTAATCAATTGTTCTGAAAATTTCTTCGAAATCAGCTGAATGGTTTGTTTTTTCTTGCTGTTTTGGTTTTCCAACGGTTTGTTTTGAATCTGTACGTTTTACGATGTTTGTGTCCATTGTTTTCAATGCTTTCGTACGCTTTTTTGGTTTCGGACCTTCGATTGTTTGTTTGTAGGAAGAATGGTGAGAGATTATTTTGCAAATCTGTTTGTGTAGTATGGTAGTGTGTCTGGGATATATTTTTGCAAATCGGTTTGTGTAGTATGGTATACTGCAAATGAAATCTACGGTAAATTTGCAATATATTTGGTTTGTAATGTGTGATTGGCCCTTTGTTAAAACCAAGGGCCGAGAAGACGGGGAATCTGCTTGATGACAGACCTGGCAATCTTCTTAACCACTTTCTTGTTCTTGTTAAGCTTCTTCAATATCCTTCCACATCCATATTTCCCAACAGTGGCAGAGCTAGGAATTTGATTTGCTTAGCCAGATTTCTCTCTCAGCGATGCGTACGAAAAGAAAATTTATAAAATAGAAAAATTAAATCCACCCAAATTAATTAACCTAACAATTAAAAACATCTAACTAATTCAAATTTATTCTAACGAAATTTAAATCTATTCAATCACAAATTCAAGAATCTTATACTACAATCTAGCTAATTTAAGTCACAAATTCATCAATCAATTAATCAACAATCATAATCTTAATTAAAATAAAAATTGAATTACACTGATAAATAGGAAAAAAAACTCGGTTTACCAGGGAGAGGGTTGAACGGTATTGGCAAAGGAGAAGCTGCCGCAAAGTGGAGCGCGACAGTGTGGAGTCACTGAAGAAAGGAGAGGCGTCGACATGGAGTGTAAGATGGAGATCAAAAAATGAGATGGGGAAGGATCAAAGGGAATTGGAGTGGTGAGGGAGTCAGCTTCAACTTGTTTTGGGTTTGTTTTGCCTTAGTCACTTATTATTATTATTTTTTAAAATTCCAGTACGTCGTTTTGCCACTAGAGCCCCCATTTGGCAAGGCTTTGAGGAAGGGCCATCATTGTTGGAGCTTGGAGACAGAGGCACCGAAGTGAGGAAGACGAAGCCCAATACGCTTTTTATTTTAAACCACAAGCATATAGATTTTCATCAGGAAAAAAAACGTGGCAGCTTAATAGAGCCGCTGAAATGTTTGTCCTTTTTTGGATCATAGTTTTTCAGCCTAATGTGGAGCTCAATTGGTTTAGTCAAGTTACGTTTCTTTTCCTTTCAAGCAGTCACAGTGCAATCTAGTACAATTTACGAAATTTGTCAAATCACAATATACTTTTACAATTTATCAATTTTTTTTAACTAGAAGATGAGATCAGAAATCAGATAGTACAACTGCACATTCTAATTAGGTTGACGCCCTTAAAATACCTCGCTTCATTTTTTCTAGCCTGAGAATATTATTAAAAGAAAAAAAAATAGATAATACAAAAAATACTCTCAGTGAATGTTACATAAATTTGAAGTTTTCTCTAAAATTTAAGTCGTCATAAACTAAACTACCACATAAATCTGGATATGTTGGCCACCAATGGCTGCCAACATTGTTAGCTCCAATTTTAACTAGACAATCTGTCACTTTGTTGCCCTCCCAATAGACATGAGATACAACAAAATGTGTCTGCTGCAAATGGAATAAGCAATGTGACCAATCAAGCCTGCATTCTCAAGGCACATCAAAAATTTTAGTTTTGAATACATGAACCATATACGTGGAATCACTTTCAAGTTAGATATTATGTCAGCCCATATTCAAGGCTTTCAACACTCTACAAATAGCTGTCTTGAGTTCAGAGACAAAAACAAAAGTAGAGTTAGTGTGAAAAGCAAATGAGCCTTGGCAAACCCCCTAGGATTTATAAATACTCCTCCCGCTCTTGAGAGTCCTGGGTTCCCATTAGAAGATTCATTAGTATTTAATTTAATCCAAAAAGCCGGCGGGGGTTGCCACCTAATCGATAGAATAATTGAAGCCTTTCTAGGAGCACCATTAATTCCCAAATTTTGGAAGAAAATTAGCTCGTCAAGTGTGCCATTCATTGTACCCAATCTGAAATAATCCCCCTCCCTAATCAGTCTCCAAAGCATTCTAAGAGTATGATGAATATTAAAAGACTGGTCTTCAAACATAATCTGGTTTCTAGAAAACCAAGTAATCCAAATCGCAGAAACAAGAACAATCCTCCAAATAAATCGCATTTGAGAGCTCAAATTAACCTTTGTAGCACAAGTAAAAAACTCTATCAAGTTGGTCCTTGCCTGAACATTAACACCAAATAAAGAGAAAACTGCAGTCCAGATAGAGGCAAATATGCGACAGTCAAGAAAGAGATGTTGAGTCGTCTCTTCTGCCGCTCTACAAAGGGGACATCTAGATGTCACAGTAAAACCTTTACGTTGTAACTTGTCATCTGTAGGAAGTGCATTGTGACAGGCACGCCAACAGATCATAGAGCGGGCAGAAGGAATGAAAGTCCCCCAGATGAAAGAATTCCAAATTCTGACCTCAGAAGCAGGAGCAATGGGGGAGTAGTATTTATTGACCGTTAATTGACCATTCACAGCATTGGTCCAAAAATAGATATCTTGATCCTCTTGAGTGAAATCAATTTTAGAAATCTCGAACTTTAAGTTGTTGCTTAAGGACTGAGCGAGAGACCATTTTCCGTTGGATATGAAGCTAGAAACTCCATCCATCATAGTTCTCTGCTCAGTAAGTGGGATTCCACATTGTTCTGCAATCGTGGGTTTAATCCACAAATCAGTCCAAAAGTTCAGTTTGGGTTGCTTACCAATGAACCAAATCGAATGTTCTTTGAGGACAGTAAATGTCCCCTTAATAGAACTCCAAATAGAGGACCTAAAATAGTGATTTCGAGGCAAACCAGAAGCATACAAGAAACGTTTTTTCAGAACATCAATAGCAAAACCCGTACCTGCATAAACTCACCAGCTAATAGAGGAAAGCATGGCAATATTCATGAGAGAGAGAGATTCTTTAACCCAATACCACCATCTTTGATCGACTTGCAGCATTCTTTCCAAGGAACAATAATAAGCTTTCGCGTGGAGACCGACCCAGTCCAAATGAAATTACGAATAAACTTCTGTATAGAGTGAAGCAATTTTGTTGGCCATTGATACACCGCAAAAGAATGGAGGGAAGAAATATTGATTACTGATTTCACCAAGCACACACGTCCCGCCATAGAAAGACTAGACCCCTTCCATTTTGCAAATTTGTTAAGAATTTTATCCGCAGAGTTTCCTGGGTGTACCAACAAACAAACAGACTCCTAGGTAATCAAAAGGAAGAGTACCTTTTTTAATGCTCAATCCATCTACAAGAGAAGTAGCCCTCCTTTGTTGCACCGATTTTCCAAAGAACACAAAGGACTTTTGCCAATTAACGAATTGTCCTGAAAGGTCTCCATATATATTGAACACCTCATTAATAACTTTCATGTTACTAGCAGTGGCTTTCCCAAAAATAATAAGATCATCAGCATAAAGCAAGTGCGAGGGAAAAGCAGAGTGTCTAGTGTAATTCATTGCCGAGAAAACCCCAGAGTCCACTAAATGTAACAAGTAACTGCTTAGAAAATCTTGAACAATGCAGAAAAGAAGAGGGGGGAGAGGGTCCCTTGCCAGACCCCTCTAGAACAGGAGAAATACCCTTGTGGAGATACGTTGAACATTATAGATATCCTTGCTGAAGAAAAAAGTTCCAAAATCCAGTTTCTGAAAGTAAGTGAAAAGCCAAAAGCCTCTAAAAATTCAAAAAGAAATTCCAATCCATAGTATCAAAGGCCTTCCGAATATCAATTTTCATAGCCATGCATCCTCCAAAATACTTCTTATCTAACATATTGATACCTTCCGAAGAAATGGCAATGCAATCAGCAGTCGACCTACCCTTTAAAAAACCAAACTGATTAGGAGAAATAATCTTAGCTGCAACAGAGGAAAGACGGTCAGCCAAGATCTTGGTAATTATCTTGAAGCAAAAATTACTCATAACTATAGGCCTGTATTGTTCCATTGAGATAACCTCTTTCACCTTAGGAATTAAAACCATGAAACTAGAGTTTATGTTGGACCAAGGGTGGTCAACATCTAGATTCCTCTATGTTTTGATGATATCAAAAACACAAATGACAAGTGTTTTATCAACGTACGTCATATACATTCAATGTACGTCATGCTTCAAACCAACATACGTGTTGTGTGAAAACGTACGTGAACAAAGACAAAAAATGAAGCAGTGCAAGGGATGGTTTAGGTGCAACAAACAACGTATGTTTTATCACTTCAACGTACGTCACATATACATAAAACATACGTCTTGATATTAAAACGTACGTTACCTTAAGCATATTTTGTTAGCCTGAGAAAGCTTATGATCAACGTACGTCAGAACCAAATAGCAACATATGCTATGACTGAAAGACATAGGGCAGATTTGTTGATTAGGGAACATTTGTTTGTTCTTCACAAAGATCGAGACAAGATTTGAAAGCAACGGTAACATGAAGAATCAAAACGTACGTCATAATTACATTCAACATACGTTAGGGGTATACAAAACGTATGTGATATGTAATGACGCACATCGTGAGCTTTGTATGGAAATAATATGCTACTGGACTGTAACCATGCCAAAACAACGTACGTTATTTAAGTAAAACGTACGTCATCTGGAAGTGCACTTATGATCAACGTACGTGACGAAGGTTCAACGTACGCCATGTGGAAATCAAAGAAATGCAATGTACGTCTTTGAAAGTGCAACGTACGTCATGAATGTCTGACAGTGCATTTATTGCAACCCATATCGGACCACAACGACACTATTTCATCTCAAAACGTTCCAATATCAAGAGATAGGTATAAATACATGCTTTAGAGGTCAGAAACATATTACAACACTTGAGCATTAATTCCTAACAACAACCAAGCATCAAAGCCTTGATTCTCTCTCTCTTACTGATACAAGTCCATTGTTCTTTATTGTTGTCATTATTGCTTGTATCACTGGTTCATTTATTGTTAGTGAGTGTTTGTTAAACGCATTTTTAAGAGTGATGGTGAGTGGGATCAAATGGTAGATCCTTAGGTTGGTTTTTATTCTTGAACCAAAATTAACAACATTGTAAGAGTTCTCACTCAGTTAGAAAATGAATTTGTAATATTTGTGAAGATTGTTAGTGGAAAGTCTAAGTGAAGATACTTAGGTAGTGAACGTAGACATCGAGTTGGTCGATCCACTATAAGTTCTTGTGTTTTCTCTTTGCTTGCAATTATTTTTGAAGAAAATTCAAACCTACTCTTACCACACTATTCAACCCCCTTCTAGTGTAGTTACTGACTCTACAGTTTAGGCCAAGGGTTACTTTACCCGTATCAAAGAAAAATTGGATTGCATCACAAACATTAGTCTTAACCACATCCCAAAAAGCTTCGAAGAAAGATCCAGTAAAACCATCTGGCCCAGGAGCACTAGATGTATGATAGGTTGCATTTTAGACATGTTTAATGTTGCATTTTATGTTAGTTTTGCATTGTGAACTGTTATTATATGTGTGTTTTTATGTCTTTTGACTTCTTTGGTGTTTTAGGTGGTATGTTGGTGAAAAGAAAGGAATTGGAGTTATTTTGGGATGTTTCAGCATGGATAGCACTTTAGCATGGTCATGCTGTAGTGGGTGCGAAGACTGTACTTTACTTATTTGCATTGGACCGCGTGTTTTCATTATTGGGCCTCGAAAATTTGAGCCTTCTGGACATGGCTGAAGGTTTTTAACCTATTTTTATTGTTGGAACAATTGTAGTTACATTATTATTATTAATTTACCATTATTATTTACTTAGGATTATGTTTTGAAGAAGCCACATATAAATACTCTTTTTTATTATTGTTGGCTCTTTTCTTCCTCACCTTTTATCACGCACGAATAGCAGCCATTGTGGAACTTTTTTGATTTTTCATCATCACGTGTAACTAATCCTCTTCTAGTTGAGGCATTTTCGTAGTTTAAATCCATGAAGTTGTGAGACTCTTGCTTTAATTGTTATTGAGTAATTTAAGTATTTATTCAGTTTTTGTTCTTGAGTTCTTTTATTATTATCTTGATTAATTGATTGACAATGGCCTATTGGTTGATTGATGGATTAATATACTGTTATTTAGAATTATTAGTGTGTCACAATCATCCTAATCTAGGTAACAAATAACGTGAATTTATGTGTTGGACATTGTTCATTGTTATGGAACTGAGTAATCTAGTTTAAATGAATCACAGTGTTTCCGGTTTCACTGGCTAGGATATGTGTCTCTTTAATTCATATTGCTACCATATATTAAACCTTGTCAGGGCGTCTCAAGGGTTGTCGAGTGGTTAGGAAAATAATCTGCAGGGCGTGTCAGGGAGAATTTAAGAAGAGATTGGTTAATTGAGTGGGTCATTGTTTGCTATAACTCTGTCTGCTTGAATGCTCTATATTGATCTTTTGAGCCTGTGATTAGCTGATTGGATTGAACGAAGGAAATACCTTGGCTAGGCTTTCTCATTTTTGAATTTCTATTATTTTTCTATTACTGTAATTTTATTTTTCATTGCAAATTTTTATCTCTCCTTACTCTTAATTTTGGTTTTACTTTCATTTTGATCAACTTTATTTTATTTTTCTATTTCTGCAATTAAACAATTTTCTACCGGTCATTGTGGTTTTGGTGGTTTGACACGCTATCAAATTTGGTGTCGTTGCCGACGACCGGTGCATAAGATTGTTTATTTTCTTTTACTACTGATCTTTTCTCGGTTGTATGCGTTCTTTTTTGTCTACAGATAATCTTTTGTACGATCCTGAAATAGAGAAATTATTAATGATCGGGGTACACAATTTTGCAACCGAGTGGTGAAAGCTTTATTCAAAAAATACGGTGTCACATATCGAGTATCCACTGCTTACCACCCATAGACAAATGGGTAGGCTAAAGTGTCAAATCGGATTATCAAAGGCATCTTAGAGAAAAATGTCAACCCTAACCGCAAGGATTGAAGCCAACGTTTGGATGATGCACTTTGGGCTTATAGAACCGCTTATAAGACTCTAATAGGTATGTCACCTTATCGTTTTGTGTATGGTAAATCGTGTCACCTTCCTGTTGAGATTGAACACAGGACATTTTGGCCGTTTAAATAGTGAAATATGAATTTTGAGGAAGCCAGGCATCAGAGGAAATTACAGATTCAAGAGCTTAAGGAGATTCAAAATCGTGCCTATTAGAGTGAAGCAATTTACAAGGCCAAATTCAAAGCTTTTCATGATAGCCAATTTGTGCATAAGACGGTTAAGGTTGGTCAGAAGGTACTTCTCTTTGATTCTACATTAAAACTTGTTGCAGTAAAGCTTCGTTCGAAGTGGGTTGGTCCATTTACATTTGTTTAAATTTATTCTCATGGTGTTGTTGATATACAAAGCCTTGAGACAGGTAAGACTTTTAAGGTGAACGGGCAACGTTTTAAGCCATTCTATGAAGGTTTTGTGTCACGTTCAGTTGATGTTGATTATATCTCCGAACCCCATTATAATTGAGCGTGGCCTCAGTCCAGCTAAGACGACGTTAAAGAAGTGCTTCTTGGTTTACCCAAGGTTTTCATTATTCCTATTTTCATTCTTAATTTTTGCTTTACTCATTTTTATTCTGTTGTTAATCAATTGATCCACCGACATTTGGTGCCTTTGAGCTTTGTTTTATATTTTTGTTTTGATTTTTGAGGATTTAATTGCACTTGGTTTTAAGTTTAAATTTGTTTCAATGTGAATAATTCATTTGGCACGGAGAATGAAGTGACTCAGAATGCACAACTTGAAGAAATAAAAGTGTGGGATGTTTCAGGGGAAGAAACGCACATCAGGAGGAGACACGCGAGTGTCTGGCCAAGCTGGGTGTTAGAAAAAAACGACGTGGGATTTAAGCGACACGACGCGCATTTCAGCAGCGGCACCCACTAACCCAAACGGTGTCGTCTTTGCGCAAGGACCAGCGTGTCACTTTGGACAATGCCGTTTTGGGTTCAAACGGGGGCAGATTTGGCATTCCGGCCATTTGGGTCTTTTGCTCTCACTTTTTATACCCTAATTTGAGTCAATTTGGGACCACATAACCTATTTTTCAATCTACTTGGTTCCTTCTTCCTCGACATCACAGACCTACCACCAAGCCCCAACTTCCAATTCGTCACCTCTACCCATGCCAATCACCAAGGCACAAGCACGTTGGCGAGGTCAACCGCCACCTGTTGCCGCTGAACCGCCGCATCCACCATCGCCATAACCAGAGAAGCATTTCTTACACTCTTTCTCCATTTAATTTTTATACTGTCTTTTATGTTACATTGAGGACAATGTAGATTTTAAGTGTGGGGAGGGAATTAATGTTTATTTAGATTTTAAGTGTGGGGAGGGAATTAATGTTTATTTGTGTTTTGCATAATGTGTGATCACGTTTTATTTTCTGGTTGCATTTGTGTGTTGCATATTTGATTTTTCTATTGAATTTTGGAATATTTTAATGCAATTTTGTCCTTAAATATTGAATAATTTGGAACTTTAGGAGTCTTGAGATTCAAACATGCTTATATACCCATTAGTGTACAACTTGGACTTTTATGCATCTTAACTTCAAGATTAAACAACCCCTAGTAATAAACCGAAAGGGACCCAATAGTTTAAATTCACACAAAACCCATGTGAGTATTTGAGACCTAAACACTCTATTTTCTTGCTGTGTGACATTTATAGTAGGACCCTACTAGGATTTGTTGTCGAGTATATTTCAAAGACCACACCGTTTAATTGAGACACCGAAACGACTAAAGGCATTGTTGGTTAGCCCTTTGTCTTATCCTTTTCTTTTAATATCTACCTTTTTATATTTATCCTTTGTTTACCCCCTTTGAACCTTATACTTTTTATTTGTTTTTAAACCCGAATTAACCATCCCTATTTTATTCAAGACCTTCAACATTTGAACCTTAAGTTGAAAGGTTTTTATTATGTGATACTTTGCCAAATTATTTTGTATGTTGATGCCAATGTATTGTGTTTATTTATACATGTCATATATGTGATTTTATGCTCGTATTGTCAAAAATATATGGATGCCTAGTTTTGATGTAATTATTGAAAAGTGATGTTGCTTTACAACAAAAAAAGAAGAAAAACAAAACAAAAAAAGAAAAAAAAAGAAAAGAATGATGAAGTAAATTAACGTGAAAGCAAAGAAAGTTGGCAGTTTTGGGGCAGCCTTGTTTTATTGAGCATAGACATGTATTTATGTTATTTTGGCATTAACTTGGTATGTTTATGTTATTGGCAATGTATCACTTGTTCTCATTATCTTTTCTCAACTTATTAAACCCATGTTTTTTAGCCACATTACAAGCCTACATAAAGTCCTTTTTGATCTGTGTTTTTGTTGAATTTATTAGTAGTTATGATTTGACTTTATGTCAAGTCCTGGAAAGCCTTGCTATGAGTGAGAGCGTAAATTGTTCACCTAAACATTTGAGAGATAGATTGAAACTTGTGAGGATGTGAATTAGGCTATCCCTTTTGGGGGCATTACTAGTGTGGAGACAATCTCCTTTTAGGTGATTGTCAGCAGTCCTGGCAATAATTGTGTTTTCTCTTGAACTTTCGATGCATAGCGGTTTGGGTATTACATTATGTGAGGGTAACAAGGATGATTGTGTTTTAAAATTCTTAGTGGTTTTAAATTATAGAATGCTTGATGACAATCATTGTTCAAGTATGGGGATATTTGATAGGTTGCATTTTAGACATGTTTAATGTTGCATTTTATGTTAGTTTTGAATTGTGAACTGTTATTATATTCTTTTTGATTCTTTAGTGTTTTAGGTTGTTAGTGAAAAGAGAGGAATTTGAGTTATTTTGGGATGTTTCAGCATGGACAGCACTTTAGCATGGTCATGTTGTAGTGGGTGCAAAGACTGAGCTTTATTTATTTGCATTGGGCCGCTTGTTTTCACTATTATGCCTCGAGATTTGAGTCTTCTGGACATGACTATAGGCTTTTAACCTATTTTTACTGCTGGAACAATTATAGTTACATTATTATTATTAATTTACCATTATTATATACTTAGGATTAGGTTTTGAAGGAGTCATATATAAATACTCTTTTTATTATTGTTGGCTCTTTTCTTCCTCACCTTTTGTCACGCACGAACAACAGCCAATGTGGAACTTTTGTGATTTTTCATCATCATGTGTAACTAATCCTCTTCTAGTTGAGGTATTTTCGTAGTTCAAATCCATGAAGTTGTGAGACTCTTGCTTTAATTGTTATTGAGTAATTCAATTATTTATTCAGTTTTTGTTCTTGAGTTCTTTTATTATTATCTTGATTAATTGATTGACAATGGCTCGTTGGTTGATTGATCGGATTAATATACTATTATTTAGGATTATTAGTGTGTCACAATAATCCTAATCTAGGTAACAAATAACGTGAATTTATGTGTTGGACATTGTTCATTGTTATGGAACTGAGTAATCTAGTTTAAATGAATCACGACGTTTTCGGTTTCACTGGTTAGGATATGGGTCTCTTTAATTCATATTGTTGCCATAGATTAAATCTTGTCAGGGCATCCCAGGGGTTGTCTAGTGGTTAGGGAAATAGTCTGCAGGACGTCCCAGGGCTATCGAGAATTTAAGAAGAGATTGGCTAATTGAGTGCGTCATCGTTAGCTATAACTCTGTCTGCTTGAATACTCTATATTAATCTTTTGAGTCTGTGATCAGCTGATTGGATTTAATGAAGGAAATACCTTTGCTAGGCTTTCTCATTATTGAACTTCTATTATGTTTCTATTGCTGCAATTTTATTTTTCATTGCGAATTTTTTTCTCTGCTTACTCTTCATTTTGGTTTCAATTTCATTTCGATCAACTTTATTTTATTTTGTTGTTTCTACAATTAAACAATTTTCTACCGGTCTCTGTGGATCGATCATGCTCACTGTTTTCCTCTATTTTAGTGTTCCTGAGCAGGTTAATATTATTTTGGTGGTTTGACACGCTATCAATGCATCAAGGTCAAAAACAACATGCTTAATTTCCTCAGTCGAAGGTTTGCTAAGCAGAAGAACGTTGTCATTCTCATCAACCATGCGGGGGATAACCTGTCTAACAAGACTGTAGTCTTGCAAATCCATAGTAGGTGAACGAAACATCTCTTCATAAAAATTGATAACATGTGTAGAAATAACCTCAGGGTCACAAGTGATATTTTCACCAATTTGAAGCGTTTATAGGTTGCATTTTAGGCATATTCTATGTTGCATTTTATGTTTGTTTTGCATCATAAACTATTGTTATTCGTGTCTTTTTTTATGTCTTTTGTTCTCTTTGGTGTTTTAGGTGGAAAGTTGGTGAAATACAAGGATCTGGAGTGATTTTGGACACATTGTAGCTTGGAGGACACTTCAGCATGACCATGTTGAAGCAATGTATTGACTAGGTTGACTACGTATGCATTGGGCAGCGTGTATCCACTGTTGGGCCTCAGTTTTTGAGCCTCAAGGGCGTGTATGAGGGTTGCTGACCTATTTTTACTGTTAGGGCAAAACAATTAACCTAGTTATTATTATTTTTAGTTATTTTTTAGTGTAATTAGGGTTTCCTAATTAATAGACATATAAAAACTCTTTTATTTTGGATTGGGGGTCTCTCTCTCTCTCGTTTTTATTCTGAAGAACACGAACTGGGCAGCAAGGAACTTCTCTTGATTTTAGCTTTCATCTTTTATTATGTGTAACTAAACAATCTTCTAGTTGAAGTATTTTTGAAATTCAATCCAATTTAGTTGTGAGACTCTTGTTTTTATAAAGCTTTTCGAATATTTATTCAATCTTCGTGCCTTAGTTCATTTATTATTACTCGTATTGATTGCATGATTCAGCCGGTTGTGTGATTGAATGAGTGGTATATTGTTATTTAGGATTGATAGTGTGTTACATTAATCCTAATCTAGGTAACAAACAACGTGGATGTATGTGGTTTGGACATTATTTATTGTTGTGATGTTAAATAATCTGATTTAAATGAATCACGGCGTTTCTAGTTTCACTGGTTAGGATAGATGTCTCTTTAATTCGTACTACTACCATAGATTAAATCCTGTTAGGGCGTCTCGGGGGTTGTCTAGTGGTTAGAAAAATAGTCTGCAGGGCGTCTCGGGGCTATCGATAAATTAAGAAGAGATTGGTTAATCGAATGCGTCACCGTTAGCTATAACTCTGTCAGTTCGAATGCTTAATAATTATCTTCCGTGTCTATGATCGACTAATTGGATTGAGCAGATGAAATACATTGACTAGGCTTTCTCATTATTGAATTTTTTCTCATTTTTATTACTGCAAATTATTTCTTAAATTGCCAATTTTCATTTCGGTTTACTTTGATTTTCGGTTTTGCTTGAACTTTCATCAACTTTATTTTATTTTATTGTCACGACATTTAAGCATTTTTGTACCAATCTCTGTGGTTCGACCGTTGCTCATTACTTTACTTTGTTTTTAGTGTTTTCAAGCAAGGTAATTTTACTTTAGTGGTTTGACACGCTATCAAGCGCCGAAATTTTCTGAAAGGGCTTCCTGATGGCATGTAATCTGTGGAAAAAATTAGAGTTTCGGTCTCCCGCTTCTAGCCATTTGGTTTTACTTATTTCCTTAATGGAGATGTTACGAAAAATCCAAACGGAAGGAGGTTCTTTGACGTTAGTAGCAACCAACTGAAGACCCAAAGAAGTCCAAAAAAGACTAGAAATTGAATTCAGTTCTACCCAAGGCTCAGCTAAGCAAAGAAAATCAGGCTTATGATGCATACAAAGAGAGTGAAGATGCCTCTGGGTATAAGCATTTCCAATACCTCTACAATTCCAGTATAAAGTCTTCATAAGTTAAGACGATCTGGTTTCCGGGTTGGCCTCCTAGAAAGAGTGGCCTTATACTTCCCATCATTCTTAGATTTTGTAGACTTTTTCCGCTTTGGAATTTCCTATTGGCCTTCACTGTCTTCCATTTGATCAACCCAAATGGATGATTTTAAATTACTGGCTTTGTCAGCATGTAAAGATTCTATTTATCTGCTGCTTGTGCATGCTCATCATATGGGTCAGTTGTCGGAGCAGAAATAACAGGTATGCGCAATTGTCGTTAACATTCACAGTTTCAAATTCAACCGGCACAAGCTGATTATCCACAAGCTCAACAATTTGTGTCGCCGAATTTGTAGTCAAATCACCCATTGCTATTTCATCATTTACATTTGTTGGGTTTGTCATAATTGCGTGCTCCACCTGCCCTTTTACTGCTTCATCATTATGTGTTGCATTTTCAAAATCTGGATCCTGAGGACTGGGTTTTTCAAGTGGGGCAATTTGTGCTTGAAGAGGCTCTCCCTCAAACTCTGGTCGATGTTCAATATCAGGATCTAACTGAAGTTCAGTGCGGATTGCACTGAAGGCATTGGCCAATGGAATTTCTGAAGTCTGCTTAGTGACCCAATGTTTCAGAAGCTCCTTTCTAGAAGTTGCTTCCTTGCTAGTAGGTTTTTTCTTTGTTTCCGGTGTGCGTTACTTGTTGAAGCGGCAATCCATAGAAGCATGCCCTATATTGCAACATGTAGAACAGAAAGCTGGTAAGTTTTCATAGATAACATCAACAAAAAAACTTTTACCAATTCTTTGTAACATAATCGTATCAGGTAAATCAGTTGAAAGATCCACTTCAATCAATACTCTTGCAAAATGTCCAAGATCACCATTAATGGTGGCATTACCTATTTCAATGGGACTTTAACACCACGAGCTATGTCCACAAGGATCTGGGGATGCCAATATTCCCACGGGAGTTTGTAAAACCTCACCCAGAGTTGAGTGATTGTCACTTTCTGAGCTTCTGGATCAAAATCTTTAGTCCAATTTTGCAATCTCAATATGCCAGGTTTAAGAGCAACCATACCACTACTAAGATTCTAGTTTTTTTTCTGCCAGAGAACTGAGAATAATATGATAGTAACCACGACCAAGAGAAATCAGCCGCCAATCATAATTGATGGACCAAATGGATGAGAGCTTCTTCTTCAAGTCTTGTACTTTCCATGGTGTCTCTCCTTTGAGAAGCAAAATTCTCCCAATCAAAGCATGTTCACAGGCCTTAATTCTCTCCTCATACAATTTTTGATTTATTTTGAGAACTACAAAGCCGCCCTTGTTTTCTGGAAGCGCTGAAACTGCAGGCAAAGGATGATGGCCTTGAACAATGTCTGCGAAAGTTTCGGTGGTTGCAGGTTCGGAAGGCTGAGTGTGAGCGGCGGCAGGTCGAGATTCGGACGGAGTGATCAGTTCAGGGTAGAAAGCGAAGTAGTTAGGATCTTCCATGAGGTTGCTAGCTGCTGGGGTTGATCGCCAGCCGTGAAAGGAGTGCAAGGTTGCAAATTGAGATCCACGAAAAACAGGGCCTCACAGTCACAGATGCACCAGATCACAAATCCCTAAAATCTTATCAGCAAATCAAGGCGATTCAGTGACCAAAAGCAAAACCAAGAAGGAAAGTGTAGGTGCGGTGGAAAGCCGTGAGTAGGAGCAGCTCGATCATCGACGACGAGTCTTCTCGGAGGGGGAGTCTTCCACCACCGTCTTGCAAAGGTAGGTGAACTGGGATTAACTAGAGGAATCAAAAATTGACAGGAGTTCAGGCAAAAGTCACGCCCAAACCACCAAAGTCTTCTTTGCCGACCAAGGCAGCCCAACCTTGAAGGAAGGCCGTTGATCGGAGCGCGACGAGTGTTTGAACTTTACTATGCTGACATAAAGAACCTTATCAATTCAATCTATCTAAACTAAAAAATCTTTATTTATTTTTCTTCTTTATAGTTTCTCCTTAACAAACGGCTCAATTGCTGCTTCCACAAGCAGATAGACTTTAAGGATCGGAAAATTATTGCTTATTTTTTATCCATGTCCTAATACATTTACACGTGTTACTTATGGCCATGCATTAAAAGAAAATATGTAATTTTATTTATTAAAAATATTTATATTTTATTTATTAATATTTTTAGCGTATATATGAAAATATATACTAAGAGTAGACAAAAATTATCCGAAAAGATCACACACTTTGCTTTTAAACGAAAAAAAAAAAGCGTAACCATCACAATTTAAGCGAATATTCTAACCATAACCATGCTTCAGATTGACATTCTCGTAGTGAAAAACCACCGCATTCTTTGTAAATAAACACAACAGATTATAATAATTGAGAAGGAGTATTACGACTTGAGAACATCTCAATGAATTGTAATCGAAATGATTTATGGTTGCAATTTGCATTTGTTCAACTAATTTTTGGGCGTGAGTGTAACTATCTGAGATGTCCTTTTAGAATTTTATACTGTGTTCTGAAATTACTTGTTAATGTAAACATTAAACTTTTTTGGCTTACATATAATTTATCATTGCAATGACAAAAAATAATTAATTGTGCAGAATTGTGTTATTAAATTATGAAGAACTGTTGAACAAAAAAGTAATCAACATCTAGTGTAGTACTACAATAAGGTCTCTTAAAAGAGTCCTTATTGATGATATCTTTAATAAATTAAGTAATTGAGATTTAAATTAAGTAATTTCAGCAACAATTAAGTAACAGTTATGATTACTTAATTTATCACAAAATTAAGTAACAGTTATGGTTACTTAATCTATCACAAAATTAAGTAACAATTATGATTACTTAATTTATCACAAAATTAAATAACCGATCAAAATTAAGTAACTGATCAAAATTAAATAACTGATTGTCAAATTAATTAACAACATCCAAAATTAAATCACTTTTGAAGCTACAATTAAGTAACTACCTTTTCAAATTAAATAACGGAACTGAAATTAAGTAACTCGAGTCTTCATTAGTGACTCCTTTTAGAAGTCTTCATTGTAGTACTACGCAACCATCCAATGATGAACAATCAAATTCCTATACACCAAATCAAACATGAGATGAGTTATGGTGACATATGTCCTTTGTCTCTTTTTAAAGGTGAAGTTTGGTTTTAAATTAATTCGACGGTTACAAGAGTGACAATATATTAAGAAAAGGTTATCTTGCACATGCCTAAAAAAATAACTTTTTGATATATTGTCATTTTTATAACCGTTAAATTAATTTTAAATCAATCTCCGCCTTTAAAAAAGAGATAAAAGGAAATTAGTCTAAAATGAAAATAGCTCAATCTTCCTAACATAGGCTTCGTGTAAATATCAAAGCAAAGAATTTTATATTTGAAGGAAGTGTAGAATTTAACAAGAAAGTGCAGAAAATTATGCAAGAACTTAACCTTAAGTAATCAATACAAGATTTTGTTATAGTAGCACAAAATTCTGCAAAGTTCTTATATAGGAAGTGCAAATTTATCTGCAAAATATTGAAATTTATTTACTAAAGAATCACACAAAAAGAAAATTTTGTCATTTATATCATAAACTACTCGTCATGGCACCGCCAAAAGCAAATATCAAACAAAATTTGAGCCAAACATAACCAAATCAAACAAACAACAACTTAAGCCAGAGCACCATCATAATTCTTTTCAAATCCTCTGTTTTTCTCATTAGCATTTCTCGTCAATTGATAGTTCAAAGAGACCTTGGAATCAGTGATGGAGGCAGAAGCAATCTCAAGCGGGGCACCGTTTATATGTACGTTATCTCAACGAATGCAAATCCTAAAATACAAGCTTTTTAGCGATTGTTTTAATCTATTATGCATATTTTAACTTTCATGAAAAAAATATATATAATATTTGATTTAACAGTTAATGTTTTTTTTAAGTTCATAACTAATATTGTGATGCACTCAACAAACACTTTAAGAAACTTCAAGCTTGCATTTTTTTTGTCAAAAATCAGAACAAGAAAGTCGCTTGTATTTGGGAAGCAACATGGCTCTATAATACCCCATACATTGAATGATAACTATTTGGGAGGAGGGAGGGGAGTCACCGGACCCTGCCGGACCACCCTTCCCTCCGTCCCTGCTTGGAATAGTGGGCAAAGTTTGGTACCTAAGACCAAATTATATAGTAAATACTAATTTAGATAACCTAAAAACTTTCTAAAAATTAACTTAAATTGCCTTCAATCCACAACTATTTACATTTTTTTTTTCGTCTTCAACCCAATTTGCATACACAATTACAAAAGAAAATCTTCCTAATATTTGACACTTGTCACGAAACCTATGTTTGTTACTTATAATGCACATAATATAAGTATGTAACTACTTTGAATTTTACCTCTTTTCTTATTTACGTCGAAAATTGTTGCAATAAATCCACCACTTCACTCATTGAAGGCCTATGTCTATTGATCTCTTTAGTGCACAAACTAACAATGCTGAAATACTCTTTCACTTTATCTTCACTTAAACCTGCTTTGCTCATTTTAGCATCCAACATTTCCATGTCACGGTTTTGCTCCGACATTTTCCTCGCCCATTCAGTCAATCCCATCTCTTTCCCCTCGAATGTCATCGGCAAATTCGGCCTTTCGCCGGTCATAATCTCCAACATCAAAATCCCAAAGCTGTAAACGTCGGCTTTAACGGTGGCCACCATCAGCCCCTCCCTGTACTCCGGCGGCATATACCCCATTGTTCCGGCGACCTGGGTAGACACGTGCGAGTGGGACCGATCAACCCAACGGGCCAAGCCGAAGTCCGCAATATGGGCCTCAAAGTCCAAGTCCAACAACACATTGCTGGCCTTGATATCCCTATGAATAATTGGAGTCTTTAATCCATGTAAATAAGCAAGCCCATTAGCAACACCTCTCACTACTTGAATCCTCTTTTCCCAAGACAACGGAAATCTGACGGCGTGGTTCGAATACTGCAACGTGTCATGCACCCATTGGTCCAAACTACCTCTCTCTATAAACTTGTAAATCAACACCCTCTCCAAACCCGACGCGCAATACCCGAGAATTTGAACCAGATTTTGGTGTCGGAGCTTACCAAGAGTTTCCATCTCGGCTCGAAATTCTCGGAACCCTTGGAAGGCATCCGGGTCAAGCTTCTTGATCGCCACAGTGACGCCGTTAGATAAATTCGCCTTGTACACGAGTCCAAAGCTGCCATCGCCGATTATGAGGTCGGCAGAGAAGTTCTTCGTCGCCGCCCTCAGCTCCTCCATGGAGATCCGGTTAAGCGCCGGGTCAAACGACGCGCTCTCATCAATTGTCACGGACGAGAGCTCGGGGACGGATCGGGTATGGACGTTTCGGGTCCGAACCTGGTGGTGGGTATGCTTGGTGGATTTGGAGGCGAGGTAACAGAAGGCGAAAATTATAGTGAAGAGGAAGAAAGCGGCGGCGGCGGCGATTACGGATTGGAGAGCGGCGCCCATCGGAGAAGTGGCCTTTTTTAGAGAGAGAAATTGTGGGTTTGGGTTGTTTTAGAGAGAGAGAGAGAGAGGGGATTGAGGAGGAGGAGGAGGAGAGAAAGCAGCCATGGAGGGAGTGTTTTCAAGGAGGGTGACAGGTAGAGTCGTCGTTTTGAAGTCTTCGAGTCAACGACGAAAGGTGGGGATAGGATTATTGAGTACGGCTGGCGTAGGTGGGCCGTGTTTGACACGTTTCTAACTGCGTCCTTATTCCATACTTAGGTGGTTGGGAGTATATTGGAGGTGGAGTGAGGTTTGGGTGTAGAAAGATGCAGAGTAGGATATGAATTGGGGATAATTAATTGGCTTATTACTAAGGAATGTCAACTTTACAGTTTTGACAAACAAGGGGGAAGATGGAACACGAAACTAAAAATGAATCTAGCAATTTGCTTTCTTCTATTGCTATTTAGACTAGGTCTCCAAATTATTTTACGTATAATACCATAACAAAAATGGAAGAGGTGGCATGTTATTTTATATTTACAGGTAAAAAAAAGTAATATATTTAATCTAGCAATTTGCTTTCTTCTATTGCTATTTACCACAAAATTAGTTAAACAAGAAATTAATGTATACGTCTAGTTCAAAAATTGTGGACTTGTATGAAAATGGGAAATTTTATATGGTATTGAAGTATTTAACATATTGTGAACTCAAAATATATAAAATATGTCTTATTTCAATTATAACAGATTGTTCGGGGTTTTCTCGGAATTTGCTTGAGTTGCCCCAAATCGGGCCTAGTCAATCGAACAAATGAAAAATGCGTATTGCGTTACTTATGTGTGCGGTTATCTTTAACAGTTTAGGATTTTAGTTCGAAATACAAATAATAAATATATAAATTGCTAGACGAATGATAGATTCTATCGCAAACTTACGGTTGTCGATATAATTTTAACCTTCTGAGTACTCCTAAGTTTTCGAATTTACAAGAATGAGTACTAAATGTGCTTTAATAGAGAATAAAAAGCAATAAAATTCATGACTTGGTTTTAATTTTTAGCTAAGCAAAACAATTTAATAAAAGAAGAAATGACAATTGTAAAAGGATTCAAATATATTAGATTAATTAGGACAATTGAGGTTCAATTAATAATTCCTTCCTACTTAGTCAATGAATGGGGTTGACCTATATGAGGTGTTCTCGTCTCGAAGATCACCTAAATGCTCTTTCGGATTAGTAAAGGTAGTACTCACATTTAATAGGCTAATCTCATCGG
The DNA here is from genome assembly GCA_948243855.1 of Flueggea neowawraea. Taxonomy (NCBI): domain Eukaryota; kingdom Viridiplantae; phylum Streptophyta; class Magnoliopsida; order Malpighiales; family Phyllanthaceae; genus Flueggea; species Flueggea neowawraea. The sequence goes on along the minus strand of CAODLS014184137.1, from coordinate 10,322 downwards.
TTAAACCTAACTAAATTGAGCATTTTAAGTGTCTCAGACATTCTATCAAACACATTGTGTGCAATATATATTTCTATCTTAAATTACACAACATGAATGTATGTAACCTCTCCTAACATTCATCTTTTGATCCTTCTATTAGGATTGCTAGATAATGACAATTATAGAGGCCAATCACAATTATCAACAATACAAAATATATCATTCAACCACAACAATTCAAATAACTTTAGATATAAGCAATAAAGCACAAAATCCATTCATTACTAAGCAAGAATTCTTTAACAATCTACATCTCAAGCTAATAAAGATAAAAGGAACAAGGAAATAAAACTGAAAATAAAATATTGTCACCAAATGAAAATACGTTGAGAATAAAAGAATGATTGATGTAGAGGAAGCCTCTCCAAACCTTCTTCAAGAGGAACCCCTAAACCTTCAAGCTCCTTCCCCCTTTCTCTAAAACCCTAACCTATAGTGTTCTTCTAAAAAATAAAAGAAGTAAAGGAAATAAAATTATTCTACAATGATGAATGGTGTCTAAAAGAGTAAGTAAGAGGTGTAGTTATACTCCTTTACATGACCACAAAATCCTTCATTTTTTTTTGTGAATGTGAACTTGGTCCCCACACATTTGCCTTTTTTGCCACATTCTCTCTCTTGCTTCTGGGAAGGCTACGGTTGTGGCTCTCTTCTGTTTTTGGCCACAACCATGGCCTTGGGTGTGGTACAGGGAAGTGTCTCACCATGGACGTGGCGACACGGTGTGACGACGACTATGGCGCCCTGTGAGCCTATTTTTTTCCGTTTTTTCTCATCGTTCTACCATTTTTTTAAACTTCTTTTTCATGTATTTTTCATCACTTTTCTTTCACATTCTATACATTCTCATTCATTATATACAAAACACAAAAAATGTATAAATTCATCAATAATTAAGTACACTTAGGATAAAAATGCTAGACATATTTGCTTGATTTAATATGTAAATTTAGTATATATCAAAAAATCTCGATTATGATATTAATATTAGTAAAACATAGTACAAGATAAAATCTAAATCGACAAAGGCTTCAAAAAATTTGCCATCACAAATGATGATATTGATATTAATAAAACATAGTACTAGACAAAGGATTCATCATGCTTAAGTAGGATAACTGGGTACTATGACTTCAGGATGGCTTTGCGTTTCGCTCAAGTTCTCTTTTAAATCTCTCTGTAGACATTCTCGAGGACATTTTGCCATCACACCATTGTTCTCGTTCATGCTAAACCCTCCTCATGTGTCACCATTCACGTGTCTGTAAGCGTGTCATACGTAATTAGAACTTACACAAACGCCTCATTCCTTTTTTTTGTTGGACTGAACGCCTCATTTCCTGTTAAACGGCGGCTTTTCTGTGTATTAAATGTGTGCGGTAACAAAATAAAAATAAACGCGTGTCTCAAAAACCCCACGTATGTTTTGAGTAGTAAGTTTGATGATTTTGGGTATTATGGTGGGTGATGCAGATTGAAAGAGTTGTTAAAAGAATGTCAGGGTTTTTACGTAACCAACTCTTATATAATTCATAAGGCCTAACTCCAATCAAAAAAATGCCCAAAAAAAGAAGATAATCATATGTTATTTACACAAGAGGAAAGTTGTTTTAGGTTATTATACACTGATCCAAAAGTAATTAGAAGTAATCCCGAAAAATCATAATTGTTATATTAAAAACAATAATAAGTGATAATGCGGATCCTTGTTTTGTGGCTGTCAATCACCTGAGCATGTGCCTTGTGATTTGTAATTCCATGACGAGCCATTGTTTAATTGTGTTGTCAACAATTGTACTTTCGTAAACAATTTGAGAAGGATTATCCTTCCATGTGCATTGATTCACTCATGATTACATTTTTGAGCCACTATTGTTTTATGGTTTTGGGTCAAACTTTGAAAATGAATTTTGTTTGAAATATGAAAGTTTTATATATGTTTTGTTTTATTTTCTTTTTTTTTGGAAATTTATTTTTGTTAAAATTTTCTTTAAAATGTGAGAAAACCTATGTTTATTGTAAGTATGATTATACTCTTATATTGCTGGAGTTGTCTTTAATATTAAATAAAAAAATTGATTTCAATGTAAGTTATAATATTAAAGACAACTAATACATATGGTCAATATTTGTAACTTGTTTTGCATATTGTTACAGCAATTTCAAATATGTGATTTTATCTTTTAGCTTTGCTTCAATTGAAGACTTTGAGTGTATTCGTAAACGAGTAAACATGAAAATTCTAAAATCAAAATTATATTAACAACTCTTTCTATAACCTGTAGAAGATCACGCTCATGATTATATCAGCTAAACTTCACACTTGATCTAAATTTCATTAGATTTAGGATCATAGCATTCCTCATTGATTAATCAGGACTTTACGAGTAAATTCATATGCTTGCCTTAAATATTTTCCCAAATCAAATTTTGAGCTACTCCACAACCTTGGTTTTGCAACCTTGACAAATTATAAATAATGAGAAAATTATTCCTTTGAAGGATTAATATTTATCTGGACTATCTTTCAATTAAGTCTTACATTTTTTATTTGTTGAGCTGGAAATTAAACTTGTGATTCATCGAATTCATCCTTCAATGGAAGGTGACTAACAGATAACCATTAATTCGCAGTCTAAAAGAACAGAGTTCTATACAAGTTATTGAGAAAATTATGTCAGTCCAACCTGAGAATTGACATAATTGGTGATTAGTAGATTGATGCAGTGTATTTAGTTCTCTTTTGGTCTTTTTGTTAATATTTGACCCTCGTCATAATTCACAATTATCTGCATTACTATTAATTAGTGATACAAACAAATTATAAACATTATGCACGTCAAAATTCCATATATAAAGCCTACCGATTTTACTAATCTGATCTCATAATATTCATCTATAAATATAAATAAGAAATATATTGTCATTTCTTTACATTTACTTTTACACCATTAAATTATTTTTAACACACATACACATATATTTAATTAATGACATTGGAGTTTTCCTTTTTCCAAAAAAAAAAAAAGAAGTTGGGAGCTATTTATATAGAGACACTACAAGAAAAAGTCGTTGTTGCGACGAAACGTTTGCGACGAATTTTTTTTGTTGCCATTTTGCGATGATTTTGTTGCAAAAATCTTTGGTTGACTTTTTTACGACCAATTTGTAGCTAAAATATTGCGACACAAAATATTCGTCGCAAAAATTGGAGGGAAGCTTCCCCCCAACTATTTGGAAAAGATTTTGAGACCAACTTCATGTTCGTCGCAAAACATAGTGACGAAATGACAGCTCGTCGCAAAAAGTGCCACCAAACGATCTTTCGTCGCAAAATAGTTGAGACTAAAAACTCTTTCGTTGCAAAATCTTGCGACAAAAAGACCTTTAGTCGCTAATGTAGCTACCAATTCGTTGCAATATCGGAAAAAAATCGCCTTTGAATATTCACGCTCTTAACCTTCATTAATATAATAAATTAATTGTTGTGATGTTATAATTTTACCAAATTTTTGAAAGTACTCAATTGTTTTCCATTCGTCAATGCAATCGTATATTAATTAAGTTGTTCGTCTAATGCATTGCATTATGAAATTATACATGTACTTATGTTAATTACCGTAAAATATAAAATAACCATTAATTTGAGTTTTCTTTTTTTACATTTAGAATGTGATTGAAAATATTGAACCAATGTAATATATATATATATATATATATATATATATATATATATACATACATACATACATTTCACCCAATTATTAAAAATTGCATAATTGTTTCATTGGAAAAATGGATTTTGTTAAAAAAAGTGTTTTGCAATAGTGGATTTTTGCGACGAATTGGTCACTAAATTCTCGACGACTTGGTCACAAAAATCATTTTCCAACGAATCGGTAGCTAATTTAGCAACCAATTCATCGTAATATCGAAAAATTCCCCTTCAAATATTCACACTCTTAACCTTCATTAAAATAATAAATTAACTTTTTGTAATGTTATAATTATTAAAATTTTACCCAATTTTTGAAAGTACTCAATTGTTTTTCATTTGGCGATGTAATCGTGTATTAATTAAGTTATTTGTCTAATGCAATGCAATATGAAATTATACATTTACTTATGTTCATTACTGTAAAATATAAAATAACCACTAATTTGAGTTTTTTTTACATTTAGAATGTGATTGTTATATATATATATATTGCCCAATTATTAAAAGTTACATAATTGTTTCATTGGAAAATTGGAGTGGATTTTTGCGACCAATTGGTGGCTATATTGGCGACGAATTGGTTGCAAAAATCATTTTGCAACGAATTGTTCGCGAATATCAAAAAAAAATTCCCCTTCGAATATTCACACTCTTAACCTTCATTAAAATAATAAATTAATTATTTGTAATGTTATAATTATTAAAATTTTACCCAATTTTTGAAAATACTCAATTGTTTTTCATTCGGCGATGCAATTGTGTATTAATTAAGTTGTTTGTGTAATGCCATGCATTATGAAATTATACATGTACTTATGTTCATTACTGTAAAATATAAAATAACCACTAATTTGAGTTTTTTTTTTTTTTACATTTAGAATGTGATTGAAAATATTGAACCGATGTAATATATATATTTCACCCAATTATTAAAAATTTCATAATTGTTTCATTGGAAAAATGGATTTTGGTAGAAAAAAGTGTTTTGCGACCAATTCGTCGCAAAATCGAAAAAAAATTCCCCTCTGAATATCCACCCAATTATTAAAATTTACTCAATTGTTTGATTGGAAAATGCTTGCGACCAATTCGTCGCAAACTTTTTTAAATTTCCTTTCAATATTATCGCTCTTAACATTCATTAATATGACAAATTAATTATTTGTAAACTTATAATTGGAAAAATTTCACCCAAGTTTTGAAAAGTTGTCAATTATTTTCAATTCGACGATACAATCGTGTATGAAATAAGTTGTTCGTGTAATAGAATGCATTATAAATTGGCGTGCACTTATGTTCATTACCTTAAAATATAAATTAATCACTTATTGAAGATTTGTTTTACATTGAGAATGTGCTAATACATTGAAACAATGTAATATATATATTATTTCACCAAATTATTAAAATTTACTTAATTTTTTTATTGCAAAATGGGATTTAATTGGAAATGAGTATTGTGATTTTTTTTATATGGAAAACTATTGTGTGATGGTTTTTGCATGGAAAATATTATGTGATTTTCCTGCATGGAAGAGTGAAGATTGCGACCATTTCGTCTCAATTATTTTTCTATTTGTTTATAATTTAATTGTTTCCTTTCAAATATTCAATTTTATTTTTTTATTTTTACCCAATTATTGAGAATTACTATATCATTTTTTAGGTTGTGATTTTTTTATATGGAATATTATTGTAAAAGTCTAAATATTTCATTTATTTTTTATATTTTTATTTTAACATTTTAAATATATGATTGTATTTTTAAAGGATATTCGATTAAATTTAAAAAATATTTGACTCAATGTAATATATATATATATATATATATAACATTTTCCAACTAATTATTAAAATTTATTTAATTGCTGTCATTGAAAAATTGAATTAAAGTGGAAAAGTGGACATTGCGACCAATTGGTCGCAAAAATTAGCTACTTTTGCGACCAATACGTCGCAATGTTCCGACAAAGCATTCTAAAAGTATTCTTCCCAAGTACACATTCTTCCCAATTCCTCCAAGACTCTATCTCGCCCTGCTCCTCTCAATCCGAAGCTCTTTCTCTCTTTCTGCCTCTCTCGCCCTGGTCTCTCCGTCGACGCTCTTGCCTCATTCTCTCTTTCTTCCTTCTTTTTCTAGAGGATGAAACGGAAAACAAAACCGTGAATTTTATCTCTTCTCCTTTTTTAGTTCTTTGTTTTTGTTATTCTTGTGATTATTGTCTTAGTTCTTTGTCCATGTTCTCATCTTGTTCTCCTTGTCATTTGACAAAGGTACAACACGAAAGAGAGGAGATGGCATGCAGCGGGGTCTTGGTTGAGGTGGCTGCTATGATTCAAGGAGTGACGGATTTGGTGTTTTGGAGGTGACAAAAGCAACGATTTTGGTGGAGGTTGTGAAAAAATGGTGGTTTTTTTTTGTGTTGGTGAAGGAAATGGGTTGGTGATTTGGTGTAGATGGAGACGGTTTTGGTGAAGGTGTGCTTCGATCTTTTTTTTTTTTATGTTGCAATAAAGCTTTGAACAATTTGGGTGTCTTTTCTGGGTTTGGAGGTAGAGAGTGACGGCTTTGTTTTTTGTGGTGGTGATGAATTTACAGTAACTACACCTTGATTCAAATTTGGATAATGTTTTGTTGTGAATTTAGTGAATGGAAATTGCAAAATGTTGTGATGAATTTATAGTACTTAAGTATATTAATGTTTCTGAAATTTACTGTGAATTTAGGTAATTTAGTTTCCTAATTCTTTTTATCTAAATTTTTTTTATAGGCTCAAGCCTAGTTGGAAAATGTTAAGTAAGCGGGCTATTAAGCGGTACAATAACATCATTCATGTCATTCATAAAAAGGAGTTCATGGCACAAAATAGCTACAAGCCGAGCCATGTTTTGGGTCACCTCTACAATCATATGGAAGACAAGAATACTAATTAGATAGGTTTATGTAGTTATTATATTTTAGAGTTCATAAATATTAAATAGGTTTAATCTATTTTAACATTTAAATATTAAATATGTTTTTGAATTAATTAAGATGTTAAATATTTTTAATTAGTTTTTTTCTTTTTTATTAAATAAGTTAATAATAATAAATAATAATCATAAATACAAAAAAAAGAAATAAAATCAAAAACAAACTGTCGCTATATAGAAATTATAAAATCTTAAAAATTTTGCGACCACATGGGCGCAAAAGTACTGGGATTCCTTTTTGCGACCATATTGCGACCAAAATGTCGCTAACGTTTGGCGCCCAAATTTTACGACGAAATTAATTTTGTCGCAAAATTGCAACGGTGTCGCAATTTTTTTTGCGAGGACACTTTTTCCTACAAAATTTTACGACGACTAAATTTTCGTCGCAATAAATGGCTTTTTTGCGACGAATTCTTTTAGTCGCAAAAGTGTCTTTTTCTTGTAGTGAGATCTGACTGTGGTCTATGGTCCTTTTATAACTATATATTTGTGTGTTTTTAATGATAAAAAATTAATTTAAATTATCTAAATTTAATCTAATGACACAAATTATGTTATTTGTCATTAATTTTTTAATGTGTTGATATAATTTAAACCGTTAAACTAAATTTACACAATTTAAAAAGATCTTAACCATTCAAAATATTTTTTTATCATAAAAAGATTATAGTCGTCTTTTCATTCTTGTGAATCGTCCATGCATGCAAGTGGGTGCTTTTACTATACAACATTGACATTGTCAAAGTAAAAACAAGAAAGAAAAGAAACGAAACATTAGCATTAATTTTACGATCAACTCATCTATTTATACATCTATTATGATCAAGCAGAATTGTGGTGGAAAAAAATGGAATAGTACTGTATTATGCAAAAACTTGGACCCTCCCAAAAGAGCGCCGCAGAAAGCGGGAATGACATTGCAAGTCTTTGGACCCACAAGGAAATCTTTCATCTTCAATTCGCTATTCTGTAATTTGCAGTATTTTGTTCTTTTAATAGCGGATAAGCAAATAAAAATTTGTGCGTCAAATTCTAAATTCAAATCTCACGGGAAACGTTATGAGCTCGTAGAAAACAAGTTTCACACAAAGTTTGCAGTCCTTCCCCAGCAGAGGAAGAGTGAAAACATTTGTTCAAACTTGAAGCCCAAGTTCCAAATTCTGTTGACTTCAAAAGAAATTCATAAGTTTTGTTATTCTATATGATGTACTTTTCGGTTTCTTTTTCTATTAATAGGAACTTTCCAGTTTCCAAATAATGTACTACTATAAGTTTTATTTTTTTATGGACAAAAAGCTAAATCTAATTGCTAAACTTCTTCTAATTAAAGGAAAAGAAAAAAAAAAGAACCCTCTGCTACTAACAAGTCAATCAACTAAAAGACTGCAAGACTTTTGATCTGTATCATAACCCAATAAACAAGATAATTGATCGTGGTTAGCATGTACTGATCCAAAACATTAGCCCGAAAAAGTAGTATAGGGTTATATCCAAAACAATGTTGAACACTTTTAAGTCCATTCTTCTTGTTTTTGATCCCCGAATTCCAGCCACCATTCAACAAGTAAGAGGAGCTTGTCGTCCACCTCTTCAACTGCAACGAAATATCTTCGAGGCATGGTTGAATCAGAGTCACTTGGATTGCTCCATCCTTCGACTCTATTTTCTTCTTCTCGCCTTTTGTCAGGAAGTTTGCTTCTTTGACTTGTGCTATGGAGACCGAAACAGAAAAACGCGGATCCTGACTTTTCAGTTTCCCATTATCTGTAAATTTCGATTGCTTTAGCCTGCAAATCAAAGGTAAATCTTATATGCCATTAGGACGTGCTTGTTGTCAATTCGTTTTAGTATTTTTCTATTGGCATGAACCTTGCTAGAGTTCTAAATTATTAAAAAAAACTAGATCATTTAACTTAGTTTCCCTGTAAAATACGACCAATCTTTAGATATTGAACTATTATTTTAATCATTTTAAGTATCTAATAGAAGATAAACAATTAAGTGGTTTAATAATTGAAAGACGAAATTACGGCCCTATTAGAATACAAAATTTGCTCCGTTCGCCCGCAAATTACACGTTTCGCAATTACGTGTTGTTTCATTTTATATATGCCGCCGCTTCATTTTTCATACGCCAAGCATTCTTTTGGATGATTGGGCCTACTGTTTTGGAGACACGATCAGAATCAAGAAATGTTGCTGGCCTTCACATTTGTGTGAACAATCCAAATCCCGGCTTTTTCATGCAGATAAGCCAGTCCTACTGCTTCTCCCAAGCATATGCCACAACTATTGGCCGGCTAAGATTCTTACCTTTTGCTCGTGCATAGTGCAAGCCAAACAATATTAATTAGTTGCCCTCTTTTTTCCCTATATTTGGATGAGTGTGCGATAACATTTTAATGTCATAACAAATGGTGATTTATCAACATTATTGTTTTCAAGATTTCAGATGAATATAATAAAATGAAGCACTCTTAAAGAGTGTGCAATCAAGCAAATTCACGATTTCAACCTCATAAAATGTCTCATTAAAGTGTTTTCTTACCTTGTAAACAGGCCCAAATCTTCCACCTCCAAGCTTATAATAAGCAGGACTACAATCTTGTGCAGCAATATTTTAGTCCAGCATAACTTAAAGTGTATGCTTTAGAGTCTATGATCTGGAGTTTGTAATTGGTTCCATGAACAATCTTGCAAACAAGAAAATTACTTGAAGAAGGGCCAACAGAAGGGTCAAAAAGGCAAAAATTTGTCATCACTGTTGGTTTTATGGAAAAAACTTAAGAGAAAGGATGAAAACAAAGGCACTTGGAAATATTTGTTGGGGAAAGAGCCGGACAAAACAAGCGGAAATCCCAAGAAATCCTTTCCTACTTGATTGAACAAGAAGAGCAAATATAGAGCAGTCCAAAATAAAACACAAATCAACACAATAATCACACAAAGAAAAACATGACAATTTTTAACGTGGAAAACTCCTTCAAATCGAAGGATAAAAACTACGGGACCTCTCTCTGGTCTAAATAAAAAGCTCCATTATAATTCAACAATGTTTACAGTAGCTACACAAACAAACAGGTGCTATAAGTGTCACGACTCATTCCCGGGACCATGACCGGCGTACGAAATGAACCGTCTATGGGAGCCCAGCTCATCCCGCACAAGCCTCAGAGAGCGGAACATTTACCTAATTATCATATTTAAAGAAATATGATAAACAAATAAAGATTTAATCTTTATAAATTAAAACAAAACACACATATATATATAAACAAAACATATATATATAGATTGCGGAAATAATTTTAAATTAAAATATTTGAAATATCAAAAACATAAACAAATCCCACAGGTACACGGTGTGGAGCATCTAACAAACTATACAAACGGGGCCCGGACAAAAGGGCAATAACTGGAACTACTAAACTACCTCACTAGGTACTGAAGGCTGAAAACCCCAATCACCAAAATCACCTGCAAATAAGAATACAGGAGAAAACACAAAAAGAAAGGGGTAAGATCCCTTAGTGAGGAAACGACATTTCAGAGCGGCTTTAGGCCTCACGAAAAACCGTTTGAAAAC
>CAODLS014183487.1:0-18874 GCA_948243855.1 Flueggea neowawraea | reverse complement strand
TGCACATTTACATCGATCTGCAATTGGCTTTCCGGAATCAAGATTCTTTTACTCAGGCACTCCAGCTACATCAACTTCCAAAGAAGGAGCTCTGAAAGGTGAAGCACTTGTGAGGGCTCAATTTCAGGAGGATCCATATGGGTGTCGAGGTTCACTTTGGCGTAAAAAACTTGGGCGCGATCCATTTCATCGGTCAATCCCATATCCTAATGGCTGTCCTGAAATTGAAGGTTTATTCAGATATTGTGGACAAGTGCCTTATCCAGGTTCACTTCCTTGGGCTTAGCTATACTAACCAATAACCATGATTATTGTCTTCGTGCATAGTTTAGGGTAAACCACCTATAACTCTTGGTGAATACATGGGCTGAGAACATGGTTCCGTTTTTCTTTTCCTGTTAATAGTATTTTTCTAATGAGCTATATAGAGACGAATATCAAATCTTTTAGTGGCAAACTTATAGATAAATTTGCTTGAGGTGTTTTATGTTTTACTTGTGTTGGATGAAATGAATAAACTTGCAATGAGGTACTCTAGATTATATCGGAAGTTTGCCTGCTTTGGCATGAGACAGATATGGTATATTTCATGTTGTATTATCTGTTTGATAGCGTGAAATGTGTTTGTGCTTCTCAGGCTCTAGTGCCTTTTCTTGCTTATTAACATCTCTCTTTATTCTATTCACGTCAATAAGTTTTCATTCCATTTTCTCTGCAATTTTTAGACTACCTTTGTGAGCTGCACTTGTATAGAGAGCTGCAACAGTGATAAGAATGTTCTGCTTATTATGAAATGCACTTATGGATTTGAATGAAAAATAGAACTTTTCCCATATATAATGCTATCTTGAACCAGCTGATAATTAATTGGATAGTTAATATGATTGAATATAGTTCACTCAAATTGGCATTTGCATATTCAAATCCTACCAGTTAGCATAAACAAAAGCATGATCTACAGTGTTTGTTTGGAACATATTTATTTTGCATGTTACAATCTACATTTCAAAAGACGTGATTTTTTTTTCTTTTAATTTTTTCACTACGTAATCTACTACAATATATTAAATTTATCTCAAACAAACAACAACTTGATTGCAAAAGTTGTGGGTGAGTTTGACTTCCACCAGAGTTGAACAATATGTCTCAGATATTTCCAACAATATATATGAAAATTTCAGTCCAATTCAGGGAGTTGAACAATCCAATATTCTTTTCTGTTGCTTATGAACATGAAGAGGCTGGTCAAAGCATTAGTAAGTGATTAGCATAATTTTCCTTCTTCTATTTTTTTTTTCTTGGAGAACCATCAACTGTAAACATTTGTGTGGTAATATATGTATAGACTTCTTAGTAATCGTTATATGTGGTTTAAATTGACAATTTGTTGATAATGTATTAACAAATTAAAAATTTTCAGATTGATATATTGTGAACAAGCATACTAGCTCAAAAAGCTAAATTTAACAAAACAACCAACCATTGTAAATAAATGCTTAATATGCTTACAGAAATGTTAAACCAGAAATTTATTTGCCATTAAGCGCTAGTTGACCCCTTTTTTATTTGTTTGAACTGCTAAATTATACTTGAACTGATCACTTGGGACAAGAGTAAAACTTTTTTACGTCTGTAGTCCAGTAGTTGCCTGTCAATTTATTCTATCCTGTGCCTCTCAAGACAGGGCAACCAGAAGTTGCCTGTGTCGCAGAGGTTGAACCATCCGAGTTAGCTCCTTTCATAAGACTTCCAAGCAGCATCGAACCATCTAGGAAGAGCTCCACCTTCACAATCTTCATATGTTCATCAACCTATATATTTTTCCGCCATAAGAGAAAAAATGAAGAATGTAAGAGAGGAAAAGGGTTACAAAGAAAATTGTTAAAAAGATATAAAAAGAAAAGGTTAAAAATTCATTAGAAAAAAAAACTACTTTCATCTTCCATAAAGTTTATTAATATTAGAGTATATAAGTTTAAAAATGGAGTATAAAATCAGAAGAAGACTAAAAAGTATACCTCAAAAATGCCGATTCCATAGATTTCTACTAATTCACCAGTTGGAGGGTAATGTTTGAAAGGACCCTCCATATAACCCCAATGTCTGAACTTGTAAACAATCACAGGTGGCCCTGAATACACTTGGATAATCTCCAAAGCGAACCCTCTAGGGAAAGTTGTTGTGAAAGCCACATGAGCTGACTCTGCTGTTTCCACATAAGGGTCATAAGCTCTGAACTTCTCTGGTAATGAGGTCTGCATAAACATATTGTACCCTCCTCCCAACTTCCTCTTTTCCTCCAAAGTTATTGGTTTCCTTCCTGCACGCATATGTGTTAAGACGGAATATATTGTTGTGATTTTTTTATGCAAAGCACATGTATTTTCATGTATTTTAATAATCTGGAACTAATTTTGTTTGAGACTTGGTCATAGTCGAACGCAGGTGTGTTTATGGGGATCGAATTCGATAATTCTTTTCAAAAACTCAACTTATATTGCCAATTGAAGCACAATGTGTGGGTACTACATTTATTGTTCTTCGGCATTACTAAGCTACAAGACAATAGTTTTGGCCATTAAAGTACGTTCTAATAGAGGTGTTTAAGAAAGTAAGAAGCGGAAATCAAGTTGTAGCAGAGTTTGCAGTTACCATTCAGGCTGTAAGTGTAGTTCTTTGGATCAACAGACTTGTAATCATCAAAGCATGCCTTATGAAACATCTCCATTTCCCATGTTTTCACAAGGTTTTGAACTTTTTCTTCAAGTGACCCTGGAGGCCATACCTTCAAATAAACATGATAATTATTAATTAAACATGTATTATGAAAATTATACAAGTACAATTATGACAACATGTCTTAACTATAAGACACAAAAGCATATATAAACGTACCTTGGTCCTGCCTTCCTCAAATAGTTTGTTTACAGTATCATAGTTTGGAGGAGCACCAGACCTCCATTTTGTGCTCTTCTCTCCCTCTTCATGTAAGTATGACCTGTATTTGTCTCCAACAATTCCTGAAAATTCCATGCTTCTCACTTCTTAAGTTCTTCTTCAAATAATGATGGCTAAGAATGGATCCTAGAGCATTGATTGAACTTGTTTACTCACACGAGGTATCAAGTCCGGATTTTTGTCAACAATTATGGCCGTAGAGCATTAAAATATATATGATAGTGATAGCTTATAGTTATCTGGTGCTACACGTCTCCATGTAAGACAAGGAAATGCAGAAAATGATTCCTCATGGTGGATCAAGAATTTTTTTTTAGCAAAGAAATCAAATTTGAATTGGGTTTGTGTTTGGACCAATTTTAGCACTCTAATTAGAATAGTCAAAATTATTGGAAGTAAACGAATTCAACAAATGTATATGTTTGGTATCTCCTATAAGAAGGAAGAGCTTATTAATCACTCGGTTATTTGTGAGGATACGTTAAGAGTTCACAAACAACATATATGTATTTTTCTTTTTTATTCACTCATGTGGTGTATTTATTGTGGACTCAATAAATCCTTTACTTAATTACTAGTTTAAGGGCCTGTGCATGGCACGGGCACAATATTTTTATTTTATTAATTGTTTGAGAAAAATAATCTATATCTCAATCAATTTTAATTATATAAAGAAATAATACATATAGTCATAAAGTTTAATTATTAAAACAAAAGAATTAGAAAACAATTATAATAAACTTTCCACATGCCACCTTTCTTTGACATACATATTAAATATACTATGATTTTTTTTAAAAAATAATTTTTTTACTATATCAATTAAATCAATTAATCTTTTATTAGAGAGAATAATCTTTTGTATTCGCATATGTAAGTTTCTATTTTGTATAATTTATAAAAAGTAAAAGCTTCTGAAGCATTTCTTTTTTATTTAACAAAATAATTTGGATGAAAAAATAGAATATGTTTTATATTTTTCTTGTTGCATAATGAATCCATAAAAACTAACTTAAATGAACCAAAATTTATCTTGTGATTATAGTAGTTATCGATAATAGTGTCCTTTAACAATAATTAGTGTAGTATTTTTTTCGTTTAGCTAAATTGTTTCTTTTAATGACCTAAAAATACATTATTTATATTATTTTAAAATAATTATTTAAAACTATAAATTGTTGAAAAATTAAAAAAAAAAATGTATTTATATGTCTTTTGAAGTTTCATAATTAACAATTAATCTAATTTTTAATAATATGTCATTAAATGAACTTAACTCCCTTTAATTGAATTTATACATAATGAAAGCACATTTAATGCGTCTAATAAATATTAATTAAATTAATACTATAAAACAACTATTTAAAAAATTATAAATTATCATAAAATTCAAAAAATTAATAAAAAAATATTACAGAGTGTCTTTTAAACTTCCTCTTTGTCTGAATTCATATATTGTCTAAAATAAGTGTGCTTTTGTTTTTTTGCCAACGAATTATGAGTGTGCTTAAGAGATGTTGAAAGGAGTTTTTTTGGTGCTAAAAAGGAGTTTTCGGGTGCCAAAAAATAAAAATTCTTTAGTCTTAATTATTGTGGAGTCAATAAATTCTTTAGTTAACGATAAAAAAAAAATCTTTAGTTGAAGTGGTCAATTGGTTATCCACTAGTGCTCTTTTTTTTTTGGCATATTATCCGACCTATTGAGTTTATGATTATTTGCTTGCCGTGTCCTTAATGTTTTAAATGGTTTTTATTTGGTCCTTTCAAAGACTAAATTGAAACTTAAAATTTACGAAATTTGTTATTTTGAGTTTCAAAAAGACTAAATAGAAAAATTCTTAAAATTTTAGGGATAGGATAAGCAAATATACATGAATTCAAAAGTATTTAGTAATTTAGTTTTTGTATATTTAGCTCTCTCATTAAGAATGTTAATGACAATCGAATTATATAAAATAGGTAAGCCTAAGTAAGAAGAAGGTCAGTCAAATACATTGAACCTGCACGTAGGGACGGAGCCAAGATTTTGGCAAATGAGGTGTTGAATTTGATTAGCCAGATTCTGGCTCACCCCTATGTACAATGTCTGAGTTCTCTAGCCCAACCTTCTTCACTATCTGAGTTCTCAATTCAACCACATCAATACTGGAGCTCTGTTGAGGTTCCATTTTTTTCAATAACCGAATTGATACAACATTCAATGCAACTATAAAACCACTGAAGCCCTCAAATATCACTCCAAACAACTGTTGTCCTCTTCTCCAAACAACCAAACCTTTTGCATCCCACATATCAATTCAATTCAAACTCTAATCTAAACCTCTACATACCTCAAAACAAACAAAATTGAACACTATCCCTTACAAAAAAAAACTCAAAACTCCAATTACCTAAACTGGAAATTACAGTTGTTTCTATTTCCAAAGAACTCCAAATTCACCCACCCACGCACCATACAATCCAATCCCAAATCTCATCTTTGCAATAGAAAACCAAAACCCTAGAGATCAAAACTCACTCTATAAGCTTACCCAAAACCCCATCCGAATTGATTCAACGACATAATACATAAAAACCCTAAACTTCAAATCCACAAAACACAAAACTCAAATAAAAAAAAATTCCCTCTCACTTCAAAAACAATAGGGGAAATGGACTTACTGGCGATTTATGGGTGAAAGAAGCAAAGTGGCGGCAGTGGAGGAAGGAGGACAGATGCTAGAGGAACTACAGTGGGGGATCGACGTCGACCTAGGCAGGAGAGAAGAGAAACTGAAAGTGAAAAGAGAATAAGAGAAGCTTTGGAGCAGATGAACCCGTGGCCTCGATTAATTTGGATTCAACTGACCAGGGCAAAATGCACCATTTTTCCCTGGTCAGTTTTTTTTTTAATTATTTTACCCTAAGGCAAAACGATGTCATTTTTTTCTAAGGTTAAAATTAACAAAAAAGGCAGGACACGCCTCCATCGATGAACCCAGCAGGTGATGGGTTCATCTACGCAAAGGGGAGCTCCTATCGCCCTCCTCCTTTGGAAGGGTGCTCTGACACCCCCTTTGTCCCTTAATAGATCCGTACCTGCCTGCACGACTAATGTTTAGAATCTCTCATAACGGTTATAAATTTTTTCATATATGCAACTTTTAAAAAAGTTTCTCTTTGCGCAAATAATAAAAAAAGTTGTTGCTTCCCTATACCTATAAAAAAGAAGTGTTATTTCCCCATTCATCCTTGGGCCTTGGCTCCCATGATTCATAAAATTAGTCATTTGATCCCTCCATTCTCATTAGTTGAATTTAAAGGTAGTGATGAAAAAAGATGTTAAATAGAAGAATTTTCCAAATTCAGGGACCAAAAAGGAAATTTTATCAAATCTTAGGGACAACATTAATTGAAAAGAGGGACCGCCTCGATTGTGTTTCAAAGAAGGGTATATTGATCTATTTTACAACATTAGTTTTTTTTAAAAAAAAAGATCAACCTACTAATGTGTCGAATCAACTAGGTTGAACCCGCACACTAATAAAAGTCTCACTGCTTGCCCCAACTAAATTGACCCTAGTAGAAAGAGGCGGGTGAATTATGTTGAAAAGATTAACAAAATGAACAGAGGGGCTAGAGACCTCAGTGAAGTCTCGGTACAATGATCTCAAAAGAGTAAAATGGCAAAAAATTAAAGACTTGAAAACCAAAAGATTGACCAAGGCCCTTAGTACCCAGCCATTGAGCAACAGTGTTGGCTTGACGAATAATATAAGAGAGCTTCAGGTTCCGGAAACTTTGAAGCAAGTGGTGAGTCTCGAAGACGAGAGAGCTATTCTTAACGGACCACCCTTACGGATTTTGCACTAACTAAATGGCCATGGCAGAATCAGTTTCAAGGTGGAGATTTTGAATTTCAAGCTGATGTGCCTAAGCCAGACCATGTCGAA
The DNA here is from genome assembly GCA_948243855.1 of Flueggea neowawraea. Lineage (NCBI taxonomy): Eukaryota > Viridiplantae > Streptophyta > Magnoliopsida > Malpighiales > Phyllanthaceae > Flueggea > Flueggea neowawraea. The sequence goes on along the minus strand of CAODLS014183487.1, from coordinate 11,984 downwards.
GAACCCAAATTTCCGCAAAAAGCGGATAACAGAATCCAATCTTAGCATTGAAGCTACCAAGGAAATTTCACATGATAATATTAGTTACAGTTGAAGAATTCAATTTCAAATTGAATATGTCAAGAAGAATTCAATTTCAATTTGAAAATGTCAATTAAAATTAAAAAAAAAAAGAAACACGCAATTGAGTTCTTGTTATGACTAATAATTTTTTGGCATACAACTTTAGCAAACAAATAATTAGTTGGCATAGGTGGGATAATTTTTTCTACAACCGGATGGTTGTATTTGAATTTATAATTTTGTAATTAATAATTTTTATTTACATATTAGAAATTTTTTTAACTTTAATATAGAAATAATAGCACATTGATAAAGAATATTATACATTGATAATGAAGGTTGTAGAAACTCCTGTAACTATCCGGTTGTAGGAAAAAATTATCCACATAGGTGGTGCTCTTGCCTATATAAAGGCAAAAACTCGAATAAATCATAGTGCAATTTTTAGATAAAGTAAAAGAAAAAAAAAAGAAAGTTGAAGAGAATTTCTTAAAATAAAGAGTGTATTTTCTCTTATTTTAAGAGAGAATTTAAATTGTTTTCTCCTTATAAATTGTAAAACCCTTATATTTTTCATGTGATTTAAATTATAATTATATAATCACATATAGTCATATAACATTATGGAAATCCAACAAGATAATATATATTTTATACAAATATAACTATATATATTAGTACAAGTCATGTATACAAGTCGGTTTCAAAGTTTAATACACACAAGCCAAAACTCAACTAAAATTCTGAGGAGGAGGGAGTCTAGAGCAGCAGCCGACCGATCTGTGACTTATACTGTTATCTATAAATTCTAAGCTCAATTCAACCAAAACAATGTATCAACAATGATAATCTGGGAAAAATATTTGCATTTTATATGAGTCGCAACTCAATGAACATAAATCATCACATATCAAACTCAATCAAATACAAGCATATAACAAATAATTGATTAACTATGCCATAGAACATATGCATATGCCACTATATTCCATTTTATATGTTGTGACCAAACAAGCCAAGTATCCCCTCGAGATTCCTATATACAATTGTGTAATTGGCTGGGCAACACCTTATGAAAATTGACTCGTAGGTCTCCTGTGTCTCCTATGTGATAATAACCTGAAAGTCTCCTATATAAATATGACTCGAATGTCTTTTGTGCAATAATTTGTGAATACTAAGGCATAATGGTCATAACGCCTTTATTAAGTCTGGTATAAATATATCAATATGTGAAACATTTGATAATCAATATCCATGTAAAAGTATTCTATTCCATATGTACAATGGATATTCTTAACACATCCATCTAGCAAACCATATAAATATTCTCAACATATCCATCTAGCAAATCGTTAAACATTCTCAACATATCTATATATTAAACCATATAAACATTCTCAATATATCCATATAGGAAATCATATAAACATTCTTAACATATAGCATATATATCACGTAAATTCAACTGGTGATGAGATGTCAATCCTACCAAAATAATATTAGCATGCTCAAGAACGATAAAAGAGTAAAGCGGTAAGCAGGGTCGATCCACAGAGATCGGTAAAGAATAGTTTACTTTCCCAAAAAAAAATAAAACTAATGAAAATGAAGTTGAAGCCGAGAGTTAAAAGCAAACAGAACTGAGAATGAAAATCAACAAAAGTAAAATTGCAATGAAAAAAGTAATAACCTGCAGGAATTAAAAATAACAGAGATTCAATAATATTAAAGGTCAACCAAGGTACTTTTCCATTCAATCTTTTCAGTTGATCACAGATACAAAACGTAAATATCAAACATTCGAATAAACATAATTATAGTTAACGGTAACACACTCGATTAACCAATCTCTTTTTACCTGTTCGATAGTCTCGGGACGCCCTGCAGACTATTTTCCTAACCATTAGGCAACCCTCGGGACATCCTGACAAGGTTTAATCTATGGTAGCAGTAAGAACCAAAGAGACCTCTATCCTAACCAATAAAGCTGGAAATGTCGTGATTCATTTAAGCCAGGTTATTCAGCTTCATAACATTGAACAATGTCCAATCACATAAATTCAAGTTATTTGTTATCTATATTAGGAGTAATTTGACGCACTATCAATCCTAAATAACAATATATTGTTCATCTAATCACACAATCGGCCGAATCATGCAATCAACATAAATAATAATAAAGGAACTAAGATACAGAAACTGAATAAATATTAGAAATATCTGATAATTAGAAGAAAGAAAACACAAAATTGAGAGAAAGATGGTTGCCCAGGTCATGCGTGAATACTAAATGCAGAAGAGAAGACAACTGCCAATCAAAAGTAGAAATATTTATATGGTCCCTCTCTAAAAACCTAATCCTAATGTAAGTAACAATAATAAAATAATACTAATAATGTTAAAATATTGGTCAACAGTAAAACTAAGTTAACAGCCTTCAGACACGTCCATGAGGCTCAAATCCCGAGGCCCATAAGTCCTAGCAAGCGGCCCAATATGTAATAAGTCAGCCTAGTCAACGTACCCTCTACGACATAGCCATGTTGAAATGTAGTCAACACTGAAATACCCCCAAAACAGCTCCAATTCTTTGTACAGCTCCAATTCTTTGTGTTTCACTAACATTCCACCTAAACCACTAAAAAAGTCAAAAAAACATAAAAACACACAAATAATAACAATTTGTAATGCAAAACAAATATAAAAACATAAACATGCTTGAAATGCAACTTATCAATTGGTCACCAATTTGTCCAAGTAATCATATCTTTTTTTTTAATCAATCCAAGTAATCTTATCAAGAGCACGTCTTTGAACGCAGACCATATCACATATTTGAATTTAATCTCAAATTTATACTCACTTGTACCTCTAATGTAAGGTAAGCACCGACAACTTTTAAGTTTCCAATTTATTGATTGTTCAGGTTCTTTGGACCTGCACATTATTAAAATTATGTATATCAATATTAAATACGTTTTTCTATAAAATTTTGTACTAGTACCTTCATTACAATCTCTTATTCAATTTAGTCTATATGTCCTATTGAATGACGTAAACTCTGAATTTATTTAATTTATAGGCTAATTACATCTCTAGCTTATAAGAACATGTTCTCTTTCTCTTTCTCCTGTTTGGTTATAAGAAATTTTCGGTCAATCCCTATCATTGAAAATATAACACAACAATCTCTATAGTGGTTTTCTTAGTTAAGCTTAATTGAACAGAATGTGTTCCATTTAATATTTCTGAAGTTATAGATTTTGAATTAACTTTTTGTAAATTGCATCTGAAAGTAGGCATTTTGAGCTTTTCAGGCATATAAATTAGGATTCCTAATTCAATTTGTACTATCTGTTTTGTTTCTACTTCAGGACAAACTAAGCATCACCTAATATTCTGATAATTTCTCATTCATTTTAGCTTCAAATCGAACTCTATGGATTGTATCAAAACCTATAAAAACATATATTTTTAAATATATGACCTTATTTTCTAATTTAGTTTACACAATATTTGACAAATTTTCAAATTTAGGTCAAAGGCTATAACAGGGCAGTCAGACCTTTACTCAATATTTTGATCACGGATTACTCTATTCAACTCCAAGTCAAAAACGGTTTGTTCATTTAGAAACTAGACTCACGTAACCTTGTTTCTAGAAAATATCAAAGGCTAATTAAAAATACATAAATATCAATGAATTTTACATCTGAACCTAGAATCAAGCTATATTATGTAAAACTATAAACATGACCAGTATTAGTTAAACAAAGATAACTCTCTAAATACATGGAATTAAGATATGCACTTTTACCACCCGTTAGAAGACATATATATCTACAAGCTTTATATTTTCCACTTTTCCAAATTAAGTTTCTAAGGTTTCCAAAATCTGGTTACAATTAGACTGCTCCTACAGCATCTATTATTAGAGCAGTCATCCTATTTCAATTATAAAAATAAAATGACATAGAATTAGTTTAATCCCTTTTACAGACAGCTATAGGACACTTAAGTATACAAGTTTCATTCTTTGAGTTTCGAATAATTTTGTCTCTAACGTGTTCAAAAGTATGAATGGAACAGAGACAAGTCAAGGGCTATTACGAGAAAGTTTTGTTATGTCTCAAATCTTAAGTGATACTTATCTATAGATACATATGTAGACTATTTAGTTTTCACTTTTTAGCACATTTACTATTTATTCTCATTCTAGTCTCTAACTTATCACACCTCATATACATTTCCTCTTCAACTTAAATTCTTTTATTCTATTATAATCTTATTTGACACAATCTAAAATAATATTTTACTTATAAATAATGGATTCTATATCATGAAAATGCATATGCAATGCATGTACTAATATATATATGCTATAGCATGAAAATGCATATACCATGCATGTAATAATTGGGGTTGGGTTGTTACATAAATAGAGAAAGGTTTTGTTCTTGTAACTCCAACTATTTTTCTTCATAGTAAAATTCATCTATCCTTGCCATTTTTAGCCTAGTTTGTTTGGGGATTTTCCACGTAAAACCTTTGTGTTCAAATTATTTTCATTATTTTTCTTAAATTATTAGCTGTAATTCTGCTCTTTTCGGTCCAAATTTTTACAACATCACGCATAATGCTGCTAACTGCAGTTCAGTTAGAATCAAAACCGACAGCCACATCAACATTGAACGTAACAAACTTGTTAACAAGAGGAGACCAGGCAGCACTATCCCGATTGCAAGGTTCTTTAGGTTGAACCAGTCTATGGATACTTGCATCAGTTTCCAACACATTACTAGCCAATAGACAATTGAAGCCTTTGAAGGAGGGTGGCTATGATGGGTAGATTACAGTGAAGAATTTCTATAGTTCCAAATTCTCCACATAGAAAGTTCTAAGACAAGGGACCAGGGGATAGCTTTCTGCCATTTCCTCAAGAGTTCATGTTGATATTAATCCATTGCTGCAGGTCATGTGTGTAAAAATTTTCCCGGAAATGAGAGGGAACAATATCATTCCAGATATTACAGGAGTGATGGCAACCTCGTAAAGCATGAATGGCAGTTTCAACCACCTCTATTGCAAAGGTCACATATATCAGTGGTAGACAAATGACGTCTGAGACGTTCCTGGTTCGTGAAGAGCCAGTTGCGGAGAGCTAAACAAATAAATGTGCGAACACATTGAGGGACTCACCATTTCCAGATTTATCCCAGTTGGTATTAGAATGGGAATTAGAGTTCTCCGAACTACTCGGAGCATCAATAGCAAAGGCAAGGGTAAATTTTTCACTTGAAGTCTGGCAGTGAGAAAACACAAAGAATTGAAAGTTTATATGTAGAAAACGTCACATATGTTGCTGCATTTCATCAGCTGTATATGCCGAAAATTACAGAGGTTGTGTTAGTACAATATTCAATAGTAACAGAGCAAAATATCCCAACTAATCCATACTAACTTTTTCTAGTTTTTTTGCTGAAAACATGCTTCACCATTTCTTTACATATTCTAGATTTGTCTAAGCTAAATATCAGTAATTACATCACAAAATATTTGCAAAATGTGTCACATACACCATCAAAGTCAGTCCCCAAATAATATGATCCTCAGGATCTTCGTTTATTGGGGGCTTCACCGAAGGCATCTTAGCAACAATATGGTGAGGGAGAATCCCTTGGAGTTTTCCTAAATCCCACACCCTATCAGTCACTAATTCAGCCACATTCTTATCCATATTAATAATAGCATAGTAGGACATGACTTTATTAATTAAAGGCCCCTCATTATCAAGCCAACCATCTATCCAAAACCTGGTTTTGTATCCATTACCAACAGCCCATATGATTGCAGCAGTAACCTCTTTTTCTCCATTGAGAATACCATGCCAAAGGGAAGAGTGGGAGAATGAAGAGAGAAACCGAATGAAGTGGTTCCCGAAAATAAAGAGAATAAATAGGAGAATTCATTAAACTTTAAAAACAACAACATAAATTATCCTAAAAACGAACATTAATTCATTTGCAAATCTAACGTGATGCTGCTAGAATTTTCTATTGAATGAGATACGTCATTTCACATTTCATTTATCATAATTTTAGGCCAATGTTTCTTATGTTTTGTCATTCTAGTCCAATATTTCAAATTATTACGATTGTAACTGAATATTTTAAATAGTATTATTTAAAACTTAATTATTGGTACGTATGCCAAAATGAAAGGTATATAAAAGTGTGGTTAACATCAATTTCTTGAGAAACCTATGAATTGCTGAGATTCGCCCAATATTTGACAAGATTTTTCACGTCTTATAGTATCATATATAAATGTCATAAAGAGTAGTGACATTTTATTACATGATACTAAAATCATCTCCAACGCTAAACAATTTAGCGTAAGAGAGATATATATTTATTGGTGGCTGATCTCATTTCATATTAGGAAAACTATAGGTCCATTTTATTTGTATGCAGCAATTTATTGATATTTGCTACTCGGTGCCTCTCAAGACAGGGCAACCAGAAATAATTGCCTCTGTCTCAGTGGCCGAACATCCCTCTCAACAACTTTCATAAGACTTCCAAGCAGCATGGAACCGTCAAAGGACTCCACCTTCGTGATCTTCATGTTTTCATCAACCTATTTTTATTTTTGAAAAAAAGGAACATGGTTAGAAAGGAATTGATTTCTCAAATCTTGGGGCCCAAATACACAAATACACCCACACAAGAAAATAAATAATAGAGAAAAAAGAAGAGAACATAAGAAACTTTTACTATGGTTCGGTCCCTCAATAGACCTACATCTACGAACTCTATTAAAATAAATATTACAATTTTTAAACGAATAAAATTGCAAAAACCCTCGTACTCTCACAAAACCAAGCCTAATTTAAACTTCTAGTTAACTAGTCCAAAATTTGTGATACAAAACATCTCAGACTCAAAGTCTATTTAAGGGGAGAGACCTCTCTCTTTTATTCTACTTCTAAGCAATGTGAGACAAAAACTTTTTCCAAATCCACTCTTAACCAATATGGGATTTGGGGAGTTTCTCAACAACACATATATGAAAAAGGGTCACATCTGTTATAATGACGAAAAATGCTCAAAATTGGAACTACTTCCTTCACCAACGAATTTGTAATTTAATGATATTAGAATTTTTTACAATGCTATTAGATCAAATTTCTGAAGCTGATTTTTACTTATTTAATAAGTCATTTTATTTTGTTTCCACCAAGAATCAAATTCGCGACTTGTTAACATTGGGGACGACTTCAATATCAATGAAGGACAAACCATTGGTAAGTTGAATTTGAATATGAAGTATAAAATCACAAGAAGAATAAAAAATATACCTCAAAAATGCTGATTCCATAGATTTCTACTAATTCTTCAGTTGGAGGGTAATGCTTGAAAGGACCTTCCATGTAACCCCAATGTCTGAACTTGTAAACAATCACAGGTGACCCTGAATACACTTGGATAACCTCCAAAGCGAACCCTCTAGGGAAAGTTGTTGTGAAAGCCACATGAGCTGACTCTGTTGTTTCCACTGAAGGGTCATAAGCTCTGAACTTCTTTGGTAATGAGTTCTGCATAAATATATTGTACCCTCCTAGCTTCATCATTTCCTCCAAAGTTAGTGGCTTCCTTCCTGCACACACACATATATTACATACCATAATAAATATGTTCTTTTGGTCTCTTGGAGTTGGGGAGAACTGTATCCCATAAACTTAGTGAAAGAACATGAGTGAGTATGACACATCTTACTTCAAAATGTTATCATTAGGTTATATATTCTTATAACTTATTTATTTTTTACACACCCTACAACTACTCGGCGTGTGCTCCTTTTTAATTCATACTTATATATCCAACAATACGTAATCTTAACATATAAAGACAATTCTAATTCTATTATATATCAGATTGCACAATCTGATATAGGTGTTAAGAAACTGAAAACAAGAGAGTTTGGCAAGTACTTACCATTTAGGCTATAAGTGAAGTTCGGATAAACCGACTTGTAATCATCAACGCATGCCTTATGGAACAATTCCATTTCCCACGTTTTTAAAAGATTTTGAACTTTTTCTTTAAGTGATCCTGGAGGTCATACCTTTAACATAAAGGTGGTAATTAATCAAACATGAATTAAAAAACAATACAATATAGGCTTGTTTGTTTGAAGCGGCAAACAACATCACAATTGTAAAAGTACCTTGGTCCTGCCTTCCTCAAATAGTTTGTCTACAATATCATAGTTTGGAGGGCCACCAAACGCCCATTTTGTGTTCTTCTCTCCTTCTCCATGCAAGTATGACCTGTATTTGTCTCCTACAGCACCTGAAGATTCCATGCTTCTCAACTTCTTGCACAATTTATTGCTTAAGTGGCTAAGAATGGACCCTTAAATGGCCAAGAAGATCACCTTAAACTCATTAGCTGAACTTGTTTTAGTCACTACTAGAGACAAGTCATGAGTTTTGTGATCAATCATATAACTAACAGTATTTTTCACTGGTGTTGCAATTTTCCAACCTAAAAAGAAATAAAGAAACGATTTAAGACAAGGAAATGTGGAAAGCGATTCCTCAACATAGCTCTGTTTTATTTTCTAAAGCACTACCTAACAAATCATGTTTAAATTTGGTTTGTGTTTGGACCAAAACAAATCATGTTCGAATTTGGTTTGTGTTTGGACCAATTGTTTCTGCAGTCATTTTCTTGTTACCCAAGGACTTGGAACAGTCAAAGGATACCAGATTGAATAAACTCATTATTTGGTTAAAAATGTCAGAAATTTGATGCTTGGTTATTGAAGACGACTTCTCATAAATAACATAATGAGTAGTCATAATCTACTGAGTAGTGAAACCATTTATTTTAGTTGGTTGTCAATTGGTAATCTGCTATTGCTTTTGTTTTCTTTTCAAAGTGACTCGAAGTATCATAATATTTTTTTACGCTCATTATATTTACAGTCTTTTTTATTATAAAAAATAATATTCCAAAATTCAACTGAATTTACAATCCATAATTAACTAGCTACTTCATTGTAGCCCTTTCTCTAATAAAAATTTATTATCAATAAAATAAAAATTGAATTAAAGAGTTGCATTGTAAAAAATGTACATCTTCAATCTATATAATGCATCTTCAATCTATATAATTTACGGTATTTTCTATTTTTATTAAAAGTTGTGAGAGCACCGAGATGCTGTCAATGCATTTGTTTTGGTTGCATTTTCTTAAATGTATTTCGTGTTGTATAAAGTGAAATGTCACTATGAGTCTTGAATAATAGTCACATATTGAACAATTTATGTGAGCATTGATCATGTGTTTCTGCTCTTATTTTTTCAATCAATTTATTCAACTCTTGATGATATATTCCCCAATCATTTGGGGAAATCCACAATTCTGCTAAGTGATTGCAATTTGCATGAGCCTAATTTTAATTTACTCTAATTTAACTAAAAGATCACCCATATTTTCCATACTCAAATATTTCCAAGGAGATCAAATTAGATCAAGATGGCAATAGAGGATTGGCGACAGAAGCAAAGAAGAAAGAAAAGGAACCATCAGAAACCCAGAGTTATCCACAAAAGCTAGAAAAGCTATTTACGGTCCGCATCATGGTTCAGTCTTCTACATTCATAGATGACCACATCACTTGGTTCCCTTCTTATTTATCTTTATAATTAAAAATTTAGTTACTTCAAAATCTTAAAAAAAAAAGAGAAAATGTAGAAGAGAAGGGCAGGGCTCAGAAATGTATGGGTAAGAGAGATTTATCAGCACGAATAATCAGAGTGGTGCATGACTTTCTCAATATCCTCATCACTGCCCTCATCCTTCTCTCCACTTTAATACAAGCCAGGAACCGAGCACCAAGAAAACAAAGATTTGAAAACCAATCAAGAAAATTAAGAAGACTTGATAGAAGAAGAAGAAGAAGAAGAATATTGAGGTACGACCTCGTATGAGCCAAAGCTTCGACAACTGCTGTGTGGGCAAGCGATCGACATAACCCAGAAGGAAGAAAAGCTGTATGTATGTGTGTTGCGACTCAGGACAATATATAGGGGGGCATAAACTGGTTGTACAAAACCCTAATGTAGCTTCCCCTTTGTAACCATTTGGGCCTTCACAGTCACATCGCATCTCGTTCTCGTTGTGGGCTTGTGTGTCATAGGCCCAACTCTAATCCCTGCTTATATCACAATTATATTTCGCATCATATTCAAATTTGCTTCCAATAATACGATTAACTCTCTCTAAATGTTTATTTGTGAGAAATTAACACAGTGTCTGGTATCAAATAAATTTTGAATTCACTTTATTTTTAAATAAAATGAAATAAAATTCATAAGTAATTATATTTAAAAATAAATTAACATGTTTAATTTTTTTATTGAATTTTTCATTAGGCGCTAAACATATCATTTCAAAATTGAAATTACAAAAGTATGTCCAAAAATTTTGGAAAAAAAAAATTGGAAAAAAATTATGATTTCCAAAATTTTTTAGACACTTTACATTTTGTAAGACATATTTTACATCAAAACTACCCAACTTGTACTATGAAAAACAACAAAAAATGGGTATATTTTATAACACCCATATCTCTATAACATGTATTCATATAACTCTATAACATATAATAGCATTTGCATATATAACGAGATTACAACAAATATAAGCTACCAACACAAATATAATAGAACTAACAAAATTCGATAACATATAATATGTATCATTTAGAACAAGTCAAGTATAGCAGATTTGGTACAAAACATGATTGAGTTATCAAGATCTCATCCCTAAACCCAATGTGCACATGTAATAAGAAAAGAGAGAGTGATCACATCATTTCAGCATCTATTGCGCCCCTATATCTACAAGGCTAAAAATCGGCTAAAAAGCTAAACTGCTGACACATAGGAAAAATTTGCGTTTTATATGAGTTTCAACTCAATGAGAAATCTAACATGTATCAAACATTATAATACGGTACAATATATACAATTAATCCAATAGATAACAAATAATCCAATATATCACTTTTCGCAACTCTATTTCCTCTGAATGCATTTTACAGTTCATCATCTTTAGTACAGAACATCAAGTCGTAATGCTACGTTTTCTGATACTTCTTTAGGGTCAAGGTATAAAGAACTTCATAAATTTTTGCTTCAATGGTTCCCTTTCTTTTCATTTACAGAGAAATTGTGGTATACTGCAATTCAAAGACTGTTACAACGAATGCACAACAGAATTGTATCAGATCTGTATTCATCAGTGACTCTAAAAAAGCATCAAGATTATCTGCCTGTTCTAGTCCTGGATGCCGAACCTTTAGATTGGTGTGGCTGTCTCTTGCCATTAGATAAACCACTATCACTTACACTACCTTCAAGTAGATTATCGTGAACTTCTGAAAACTCTCTCGTCCATGAATTCAAGGGTAACAGATAATTGTCATCCTTGGCGCTCCTCCTTCGCTCCTCATGGCGCTTCACATTTTCCGAAATTTGATGGAAGGTTTTGTTTATCTTTGCTATTCCCCTTTCCACTGGCTCCACCACATGTGAAACTGTATATTTCATGTCATCAACAATCTGAAAGAAAAAAGATGTGAAAAGAGGGTCAATCTAGGTAAAAATAGAGCGCCATTTCAGTATGAAGGAAATTTCAGCAGGTGCTTCAAATCTCGTTTAAGAGGGGTAAAGTTCATACAATTTCACCGCTACCAAGGACAACGTCACGAACACTTTGGGGAAAATTTAAACGCTTTTCTCTATCATCGTGACGAGCTAGGCGTATCCTAGTATATTTTTCGCAATCCTGCACCTCTTCAGGATCTGGAGGTGAACCCAAAGAGGCATAATCAGCCATTACAGC
>CAODLS014180372.1:0-14757 GCA_948243855.1 Flueggea neowawraea | reverse complement strand
GATAAAAACATAGATTTTTCAGAAGGTTATGGAGAAACTTTAAGACTTGCAAAATGAAATCAAATCATTTCTGAAAACAAATTCAATAGCTTAGCACATTACAAAATTAAATATAAGTATCTGCTTGTAGGATCCAAATTTTCTCATTTATCATCTTGCAAAACTAGCACCCATTATTAATTGGTGATTTGCTCTGCAGGTCCTTGTGTAATATGTTGTCCTTTTCTATGAAGTTCTTGTCTCAGAGATTCTGGCTTTAGAGAAAGAAACACGAGAGAAACCAGTTCCGCATTGGATCTGCATACTTTGTTTTCTCTGTTCTTTTGTACGGGTTTAAAAGAAAAACATGATCATTCAATTTTTGTGTTTGGTATTCATTTTATTTTTGAAATGTAGTATTCATATTAATTTTGTATATTTGACTTATTAATACTGTGTGTGATTCTTAAAATATATCAACAATTTATTTATTTTTATTATACAATCTATTAAATATAACACCATTCAATCTATCAAAATCAAACATGCTCTAATTTCACTATTAGACTATGCTATAGTATACTTCAAAAGTAGAGAGATTGATCTTTCACTATTAACACCGAAATATTTTACCTTTCCTTGTTGATTATGATTTAATATTCATTAATGAAACCAAACACCCTTACTTCGGGATAACCTTGCATAAATTCTCTCAGGTATCATCCATTCCGATTTACACGTTTGAGAAATTAATCACAATGGTCCCTAGATCTATCTACTTGTAGACCGAAATGAAAAATACTCCAAAACTTAAGACCGTCATAGAATTAACCCAAAATACATATATTAATCATTGAATGTTCTCCTTAATTATAAGTAAATATTACTTAACTTGACCTCCTAGGGGTGGTCCAACAGATAGGCTTTGTCCCAGAGAACGCAAGACTCACCCTCTCCCCAAATTTTGTGGTAAATCTCTGCATATCCCTAAGGCTAAACAACCTAGTATTGACTCTTAGTGGGTGTCGTAGTGAAAACTCTCTCAGTTATCATCGAGTAAAACCAACATATCGCGGCGGGAAGTAATTATCTGCATAATCACGTCACCACTACCAGTAGCCCTCCTAACTCCTTTTTTTTCCATTGGAAATCAAAAAAATATTACTTGGCAAACAAATTCATAGATTGCAAGTACTACCACGCCATATTTAGAGAACGCAAGTGCGATTCAAAATAAGATCAGACGGGAATTAGAACATTCAACAGTCTAAGGGGTCAATTTCCTCTAACTCGGACTAGTAATTCAAAGATGAAACATGTAGCGAAATGGTCATCTAAACATGCATTGCAGATATATATGCTTTGATCAGAATATATAGCACTTCCATACAGAGTTAACTTTATCCTTCAATTGGCTCAAGAAATAGCAGAACTGTTCTGTATGCGACTTACGAGTTTGTTAATCTAGGATACAAGAAAAAAAGTTCAGAATGACTAGTAATAAACAAATTTCCACTGCAAAAGAACCAAAGTGACCATAAATCAGACAGAACACGAGTAACAGCTTCAATCACCGTGAATGGTGTAACGTTCCCACTTCTTTGATGGATCGTAAATCTGCCATGGAAGAGAAGGCGTCAATTAATCAGCAGAAGTATAATAATGCCTGCCCCATATGGCATCCTTTCGGGAATTAAAAACACATACATGTTCGACGCGGAGAACTACGCTAAATACTCAAGACTTAATTATTCAGAATAAAAATGAAGACTAAACGAATAATGTCTTCTCTATTATGCTGCTGGTCTATTTTCAACGAAAATTTGCCAACAGCGACGATTCTTGAACAAGCCACAACGGCAAAATAAATAAATGATGCATTTATTTGTTGCATATTAAAATGGGAAAAAGGGTTAGAGAATCACCTCCCATCTTGAAGCAGGAAAGATGTGTTTGTTCTTTTCATACCAATGCCTCTCTACGACTTTACCAGCATGTGACTGACCGAAACAACAGGAGCGTAAGTAATATGCTAGGCCCAAAGCTACAAGAGAGAAATAACTGGACAAGTCACAACAAAAAGATATATGGTTGGAAGAAACGCACCTCATCCTTCTCTATGGTTGCATCGACAATTGTCCGAACATCCTCATGGACATCGAAGTGGAAAAGCTGCATTAAACCAAAGAACAACGGAGCAACCATGATGAATATTCATCAAGAAATAGAACATAAACTGTATTATGAGTAACTAAATTGGAAATGGTAACTAAGACGAAAGAAGAAAGGGCAATCGAGCAATACCGGTCCACTTTTGCCCCTAGCCTTATTAACAATCAGCTCATAGAAACTGTGTTGCTGTAATTCCACAAAAATAAAACAAAATCACGTGAAATTAGTTCAAATTTCAAAATAGGAAGTACCGAAGTAGAATTGAAAGTCATGACGAAATCAACTCACATGGGGAATGATAAGGTCTTCTTTCACATAAAGCAAGTTCTCGACAGAAGTAGTTCTAATTTCCCTGAACTCGGGTGCAAGTTGTTGTTGAACTGCTCGAAGGAACTCTCCTATAGTGTCGCCTTTGCGTACCTAATGAAAGAAAATTTAAAGATAGGATGTGACAATCATTATTCAAATAGATGCAATCAAGCATATCGATAAAATATAAATAAAATGTCCAAATAACCTGAATTACTCGTCTATGGCCAGCTCCATCCCAATAGCTATAAGTGATTTGAAGAGGCTCATCTGGAACATCAGAAAAACTTGATTCAAAATATATTTCTTTCTATACTCTTTAATCAAATTGGAAATAAAAAATAACAAATAAATTACTCCGAATCTGTTCTTGTTCTCGAAGCCACTGTTTCCGCAGCCTTTCACGCTCAGCTTGTTCCTCTGCCTCCCTCTCACTGAAATAGCATCCTCAGCCCCCCCTAAGCTCACATGTTAGTCCTCACGTCCATGAAAATCAAAACTTGGACATGCACATAGTAGCTTACATCTCACCACGTGCAGAGAGAGAGAGAGAGAGAGAGAGAATGTCATACCTATCAGGCAAAAAGCTTGTTTCTACAGTAGGATCTTTACCGAACTTTCCACGCACTAATATCTTTGATTGTGCTGTATATAACATTAACATAACAATGCATTAATATAAGTAAGAAAACCATTTCACAATTCAAAACAAGGTACTTAAAATAATTATGAAGTAATGACCCCACAAAGTTTTAACATCCAGAGAATAGTAAGTCACTTAGCCCATGGAACCTTTTTTTCTTCAAGGGCATGTGCGTGAACTACAAAATATAGGACAATGTCCTATTAAATAATTGAAGATATGTATTTAAAAAACATATACAATATGATCAACCACAAAAAGCGGAAATAGCCAGAAGTAGGCCTCCATGCACTTCTCAACAGAATTAAAGTCACCTAAGTAGAATAAAGAGAATACCCAGAATCAGGGAGTGCACTGCAGATCACAAGACAGCCAAAAGAAAACATACAGCATTTTTTCCAAATACAAATGCAAACAATTATAACTTAGCTTTTATTCGGCAGAAGTTATATTTTGGTATGTTCCTTTTCATACTTAATAGATGTTACAAAGTTATAAGGCAGCGCAAATACAACCTAGCAATAGCTATGAGTCATCATAAAAGTTGTAGCACTCCAGAATATCAATTTTAAATCAAATTAAACATCAAAAGTAATCAGAAAAATCAAAGAATCTCGAATATTAATTTCTTCCATTAGGGTCATATGTGCATACTGTTTTCACCATCTTCTTCTTCACTTCCATTTTCAATCTCTTCAGCAAAAGATAACCGCGAATTCCCCTTAATCTTCCGCTTTTTACGCTTCTGTAGCTGAAGCTCCTCCTCCCTACAGCACATACAAGAATTCCAACACAAACAAACATAAGCTAACTTAACATAATCTTACATGGTGACACCAATGTGCGACAAAAGGAAATTCAACTCACTCTTGCCGGAGCTTTTCTAGCTTCTCCTTCTCTTCCTCTTCGATTTTATTCTGAATAGTCACTCTCTATAAACACACAATAACAACACCAATTAAAGATTTTTATCTCATTGATTACAAAGAAAATTTGTAAAATTCAAAATTAAGCAAAAACAATAATTACCTTCTCTACATACTGCTCTCTGGTAACCAAACCCACCGTTTCCTTCTTAAACGCAGTTTCCAGAATCTGTAATAGTAAGAAATCCATTAAAACCAAAACCCTAACTTGAAAAAGAAAAGACTCACAAATTCATAAGAGTTGTGATTCGGTACGGACCTCGGAAGTACTTGACCCGAACTGAAGGAGACCAGGCTGGTCCTTAGCGGAGGCGGACTTGGTTTTGAGTTCCTGGATTTTGCGGCGCTCGGCTTCTCGTTGCTTCTCGAGCCTCCGGATCCTCACAGCGTCTTGGGCCGTGCCCACGTAACCGTCTCCCATACCCGACATCGTCGCTTTCTCTGTTCCCTTTTCCGGCTTTAACCGTTAATCAGCTCGTTAATCAGCTCGACGGAAGATATCAGTGAACAAATGGGAAGTAAGGCCGATTTGAGGATTTTAAAAGAGGCGATAAAAGCCAAGGGTTTGTTTTCAATTGCAAAATTAAAATTAATGTCCGAATTGAAATTTCAATTCTAATTTCGTTGAAATTAAAATTAGAATTAAATTAAAATTTTGATTTTTGAATAATATTTTAATAAAATAGAATTAAATTAAAATTAAAATTTTGACATTTAAATAACATATAAAATTAAAATATAATTAAAATTAAAATTAATTATTTAAATAATTATTTAATATAAATTAAATATTTAATTATTTAATATAAATTAAAAATATTTTTTAATTTCATAAAAAAGAGATATTATATTAATTGTAAAAAATGGAATTTTAAAATAAAAATATTATAATAACATATACAAGAAGTTTACATATGTAAGAATTGAGATACGATGACTTGTAAAATCTATTGTTATAATACTGCACTGGAAGTAAAGGATTTGATTAGTTTATACAAGAAGTTTACATGTGCCGCCGACACCAGAACTAATATGTACTCATTAGTCATTTCATCTCCTCTATCAAAACCTTTCCCTTGTTTGTTGTTCTGCTTTCGACAGAAGTTCTGTCCACTCTATGAACAACCATTGTTGATTTCTCTGCTGCTACAATAGAAGCCAACATTTATTTTCAGCCTTCTCACCAGACTGAATCAACCTCTGCAGATCATAAAGCAAGCAAACTAATGCAACGCCTCCTAGCGGCAACACGTTTATTGCATCATCAGAGAGAGATAATCCAAATTGTCAATCCCCATTGTAAAGGTGCAATGTGAAACAGTAAGCTATATAGAATGTCAACCAAGTGTTCTTGCACAAGACTTCAACCACCAACACCAAGATTCCCAGGGTTCAATCAACTTACTAAGTTCTCCATATGCCAACGCTCTTTGAAACCCTTTCTTCTCTTCTAGAGTCAAATCATCAAAACTGACGAAGCCTCCTGCAATACACAGACCAATAAGTATCAATTTCATCAGCTTACTTAAGTTCTCCCAATCAAGTCATTTTTGTTTTTAGTTGCCAAGAAAAGAATCAGTGAATCTAAAAAACATTCAAACTCAATTCTCCAC
The DNA here is from genome assembly GCA_948243855.1 of Flueggea neowawraea. Classification (NCBI taxonomy): domain Eukaryota; kingdom Viridiplantae; phylum Streptophyta; class Magnoliopsida; order Malpighiales; family Phyllanthaceae; genus Flueggea; species Flueggea neowawraea. The sequence goes on along the minus strand of CAODLS014180372.1, from coordinate 9,115 downwards.
TCATTTCCAGCTTCTACTCTACTCCAAGCTACAATTCTACTGTAGATCGAAAACCACTCATCCTTTGATGCTCCCAAATATTAAAGCAACGACAGAGATGCCAAAATATAGTCACTCTTTTCAATTCTTTTTGCAGAATTAAGGAAGTTGGGGTATGAAAAGGTGGCAAAAGCAACTTAAAAAATGAGACTCAAAGAGGAACAGTCTTATTTCACCCATACATAACAGATTGACAATTTCTAAACAGAGGAGAGAGCCCAAATTGAGTTCTCTTTCACTTTCTGATACAAAATGAAGTAACAAACATTTCAAATCAAACAACACTTCACTTTCAAGAGAAATGCCAGATTATGCCTACCAAGTGTGGTCTAATTGCGGAATAAATGACAATTTCATTAAATAACAATATCCAAACCCAGCCAAAAAACTTCAAACCCAGACAAAATCACTTCAAACCCAGACAAAATTCATCACAGAAAAGCAAGATTCACACCCACAAATGCAAGATTCAATTCAAACCGATAAAAACGAAATAGATCTGTTAAGAGAGAGAGAGAGAGAGAGGAATCTGGAATCAGTGATAGAGAGGATTGAGCAGCGACTTGAATGAGGGAGTGTTGTGCGTGTGTTTTGAGGCAGTAATTGTCAATTTTTGAGTGGGGGTTAAGAATTAGAGGAAGCGTAATATTAATTCTGTGAAATTGTGCTAGGAATTGGAATTGTTAATTTTTTGTGTTGGACAAGCCGTAGAATTGGAATTGATTTGGGTCAATTCTACAATTCCACAATTCTGGACTGGACAACCAAACGGAGCCTAATGGGCAATGGCGGTTTGATTAAAAAAAATGCTAATACGGCCTGTCGTATACCTTGTAACTACATGTCGTTTGGTATTGTTAATACGGCTTGTCGTCTAAGTTTACACCAGTGAGGAAGCGCGAACTTAACCACGTCTCCAAAATACGAGGAGTTTGCGAGTTTGCGGATAAGCATCGATGGTCTCTAACAATGGATCACCTGAAACAGGACACTCTGTATCAGTTCCAAGCTCCAAACCCTTCCGTCACTGACCACCACGACCTTTCCACTCCCTCTCATGTCAATCCGAGGTATGTTTTCGCCTAGAATCATCTACTGTTTGAAAGATTCGTTTTTGAAAGAGATTATTTCATTTAATGTAAAAAAAGGTTCAAAATTGATGAATTATAAGAAGAATAATAACTGAGCTTTTATTTTTAGCAGCCAAAGAAGTGAAGTAGGCGCCGGGAATGATATTATGGCTGCTAGAAAACTTCAGAAGGCTGACCGTGAGAAGTTGAGGAGGGACAGATTGAATGAGCAGTTTATTGAGTTGGGAAATACACTTGGTAAAAGGTTCTTTAAATGAATATGGCAAATTTATGATTCGTTTAAGCTGTGATTTGTGATCGTATGTATTTTAATTTAATGGTTTCTACAAGGGGAGTGAATTTGGATTACTAAATTTTGTTTATTAGCTTCGAAAATTCGACTGTGATTAATGTTGATAGAGAATTTTAAGCTGGAGTTCGGTTCTGGAATGGAATGTTTTTGGTTATGTAAGAAATCCTCTTTCGATTGTGCTGTGTTTTAGTAAATGTTGCAGCTAAAGTGGGGAACAATGTATAGTCCTTGATTTTTTTTTCGTGAACTTGCATTTTAGGATTAATTTTCTTTTGTTTTCCCTTTTAGCATCTACATTTATGTTGTCTACAAATCGGTTTCTTTTTTGTTACTACATGGAAACACCTTCAGATTCTAGTATAAGTGGGCAATAAGCAGCCATTGCTTTTATTAAGAGTGTTGGAATTCATAATTATGTCATGTGCTATGCGATTTTATGCTTTTGATTTCTCCATGTGGTGATTTCTTTATGTAGATCCTGATAGATCTAAACACGACAAAGCAACCATTTTGATTGATACAGTTCAGTTGTTGAAGGATCTGACTTCTCAAGTTAATAAACTTAAAGCCGAATATGCTACATTGAATGAAGAATCTTGCGAGGTGATCTTTTATTTTTTTTTTCCAGTTTGATGAATGATTGGAAGATATGAACAAGATAATTAAATTTTGAATATTGTTTCACTAACAGCTGACTCAGGAGAAAAATGATCTCCGAGAAGAAAAGGCATCTCTTAAATCTGACATTGAGAGCCTTAAACCCCAATATCAACAAAGAATCAGGGCTATGTACCCGTGGGGTACCGGTGATCACTCAGTTGTCATGGCTCCACCCTCTTATCCCTTTCCCATGCCAATGCCTATGCCTCCAGGGCCAATTCCTATGCATCCATCCATGCATCCATACCCCTTCTTTGGAAGTCATAGTCCTGCAATTATTCCTAATCCTTCTCCAAATTATGTTCCCTATATGAACCCCAATGCTGCCGATCAACATTCCACTGAACATGGCTCTGCACATGCACAGCCTGTTGGTCGATCCCATGTTTCAGGAAGGCAGAATTCAAAGAATAAATCACCAGGGAAAAGTAGGGTTGATAAAAGTGAAAATTCTAATGTTATTACCACAGACCTAGAGCTGAAAACTCCAGGATCTACAGGAGGTGAGGTAAGTGCATTCTTGTGGATCAGTTTGTGAAAGAGAATAAGTGTTTCACTTTTTATGCAATTTGTTGTAGATTGAGTTAATTAAATGCATTTTGCAGGATCTATTATCTGAAAAGAGAACATCAAAAGAATCTCCAAGAAAGGAAAACAGTGTTAGTACTACAGAAGCTAGTTCTTCAAGTAGATGTTCTTCATCCCCTAGTGTACAGAATAGCTCTTCTAATAGCATAGCTGGTAGCACACGGACTGATGACTTGGATAGATGAAAAGACGACCAGGTTGTTTCCAACTTCCACAACCATCATTTATTTATCGCATTGACTTATTGTATGACATTTTGTTAGCTTTATTTAGTCTTAGTTTTTTGTCATCGAAATATTTTAGGCCAATTTTATTTTATGATTTCTACAAAACTTGAGTCACTTCCATTGTGATGGAAGATTATGCCAATATTAGTAAATATGAGTATTAATAAGGCATCTGTTCGCTGGCTTGCTTGCAAAAATATCCATTCATGAGTGTGGTTATTTGACATATACTGAACGAACGTTCTTTCTAAATTTGTTTGTGGATAAGCATTTCTTTCGTCTTTTTGGCCTATTACGGATGTACTGTTGCACTTTTAACCTTGACATATTCTAACCATATCCTCTGGCGTAGACACAAATTTAATGGCTGCCTTTGACTATCTGGTTCATTCTTGGCTAATAATCTTCTGAGTTAATGGTGAAACTCTTGTAGTCTGTGGAGCACAGGATTGACAATTGGGGTGATAGGCAGATAATATATGGTTCTTCCAGTCACGGGTGTTGGTGAATTATGACATGATTTTATTTTAGGGATGAGTTAACAGGAAGTAATCCAATTGATGCACAGAAGAAGAGTGTAGCAAGCAGTGGAGAGAGAAAATATCTTGCTGAGATGGCCATGGAGATTTGACATTGGATTACAGCAAAGAGTGCACAAGCTCAGATATGCAAGATGCTGCAAATCAGTCCAATGGCTTGGTCCTGAAAAGGACATTGAGATCCGATAACTTCTAATCAAGGCCTTAGAATGGGTGAACCAAGAAAGATAAACAAGGGCGACAATTATGGGTACAGGTGAGATTTTTTTAACTATCTTTAGTTCTGAGTCTGAAAATGACTGCAAAGGTAAATGGTCGTGCTGGCATCTCATCCTATGCTTGTGATGGTCCAAGAAGAATGTGGGTGAGGTTGAACTTGAATATTCTTGCCATTACAAGGAGAAACATTGTCAGCTTGGTGAATGGTGACCAAAATGGAAGGTCCCTTGTAGGTTTGTCGTTGAGAATGTGTTTGGAATGACCCTTGTTGCAGTAACTTGGTCCATCAGAAATGGTTTATGTTTCCAGCCAAGATAAGCAGTTTGCATTGAGTGGTGGAAATAAAATCCGTATGTTTTATTTCTGGAAAATAATTGCAGAAGATAAGGGAAGTGATGGGATTCCATGAATACGAGAGTAATCCGATTTCATTGTTTCAACTATCCGAACTGATGACTTGGGTTGGATATGTGTACGAAGTAGTTGAGGAGGGTATGATTGGATTTAGAATGTAGCACCCACAGCTTTCTACATATGGAAAATGTTTTACCAATACGTAGAAATCCCTTCCAGCGTTAAAGAATCAGGTTTGATTTTAGAAAAGAAAAAGGATAATTCACTACCTTGTTGGTCTCTGGAATTTCAGCTATGGAAGGTTGGAACACAACTTGACATATACATTTTTTTTTAATTAGGCTCCTTTATTAAAAGCCTGAATTTATTCAGCAATATGCATCACTGCGTTATATAGATTAAATATTAAATACGCATTTCCATTTGGAATTGATTGATTGTGGCTAAATAAGTTTAAATTATTTTTGCTAATTCTGAGAAATGGCACACTGGTTTATAATTTTAAATTACTAAAAATGAATAAATTAATCGAAATAGTCCAAACATCTTTCTGAGAAATTAAACCAGATGCTGTTAGTTGCTTTACTTTTTCGACTCATCAATAAAGCTCTCCTAGTTCTTAAATAATTTTCTTTTAAATTTGTTGATTAATCTTTTTTTATGAATGATATATGAGATTGAGTAGTATAAAGTAAATACAAATTATACAATTTTTATAAAATAACTTTAATATATATTTTTTTACAAACAACCCCAGGTGATATATACATATATATATATATTTTAAAAAAAAGAGAGACAATCAAACCAGAATGATTAGGTGAATCAAATCACCAATGAGTTTCACATCCTTCCTAAGGGGTTATCTCTGGCAACTAAATTTTAAACCATATTCTTTATTTGGAAAGAAATGTATATGGCAACATTTCGGTATAAATATACAGTGTGTTTTTCTTAAAAATTGTATTACTTTTTAATTTTTATTATTTGAAATTTACTATTTACCTACATATTGTATTATTCACCAAAATTTACATCTCCTCCATAAAACTCTTATTAGTAAGTACTCTTTTCATTTTAATAGAGTTGTTGTTTAAAGTTTTAGTACATAGATTAATATTGTATTCAAAGAGGGATATAATTATGTTGTTTTTGTATTCAAAGAGGGATATAATTATGTTGTTACCTCGATTCTAACAAATGAAAGAACACGAACGATTGAAAATTCGAACGATGCCTCAAAATCTGCAAACATGAAATATTATGAGGTCGGGTTGCTCATCGGGAAAATCTAGATGTTCAAGTCAGTAATGGTCATTTTACTCGCTACTTGCACCGACCATTACTGACTTGAACATCGAAAATTCTTCCGGAGAACAATTCAACCTCATCGTGTTTCGTGTTCACAGATTTCGAGGCGTTGTTCGAATTCTCGATCGTTTGTATTCTTTTATTTATTGTTATTAGAATCGAGGCAATAACAAATTAGAAAAAATAATATAGTAAATAGTATTTCTTGAAATTGTAGAGGGACGATTATTTTGGAAAACAAATTTATGAAACAATAATTATAACTGGTGTTTGTTTTTTAATAAATAATAAAAACAAATTATATAATAAAAAATTAGAGAATTTTACTCGTTTTTTTCTTCAAAATCGAATATGCATGGATATTTATAAACTTATAATATATTTAATTTAAGATATTTAAAAAAATATGTCTATTAAATTATGACTAAAAAACTAATATTTTTGCCATAAATTTGTGTAGACCCAAAGGCTCTTTCACCACAGATTCAAGCAAGGCCCACACCTACCCACATATCTCATATCCTTCTTTTTCTGCGTCAAACCACGTGGCACAAAGAACGACGCCTACTTTTATTTTATCCCACCGGTAAAGGAAGTTAAAGATAAACGACGCCGTAATCTGTCAATAGAGCCGCTAAACGACGTAGTTTCTTGTGCCGTATTGTCCTGCAGAACCGAAAGTTGAGCAGTTAACCGTGCCAAAGTGTCTTCTCCTTGAAATACAGCGACAACTACAACCGGGAAAGTCACCAAAGTTTCTACACTAACCCAACGCCTTCCATGCGCGTGTTACACCCACACTTCTCCCATTTTAGCATTTTCTTCTTTTTTGGCTTATCTAATTAAAAAAAATTATTTTTTAATCAATTAACAAATTTGTTACGAACTCTAAAATTTGATAATTTAGTATATAAATTTGAATTATATAACAATCATCATGTCATTCGTATACTTTTTATTAGTATTTTACGTTTGACTGTTTTGGTAGTTAAAATATATCAACAATTGGGTGAAACATGCTTATGAAAAATAAACAACAAATAAAATTATTACACAGTTTGAAGTTTATGTACCAATTTATCAAATTTTAAAATTTAGAACAGATTTGTTAATTGATTCAAAACTCATGGTTTTTTTTAATTAAATAGTTTTTCTCACCGGATGCAACCTTAACCTTCCGGACGTGCACTCACGCTCCGGACAGATCACGTAAAGCACATTCCTGTCTGCGATTAAACCAATTTTTAAAAAAAACAAAAACGGAAAAAAAAAACACGAAGCCAACCACCACACGGGTTCAACTTAGCTTCAAAAAAGCCCAGACGCCACACCTTCACTACTCTCTCTCTCACCTCACCTAAACCAATCGAACCGTTTCGCTAATCCATGGCCATGCTGTCCACGTCACTCGCTGGGAATCGAACTGCTCAGAGCCCTCGTCGCTGGAGATGACTCTAGTAACTCAGATTACAAGCATGTGGGTGCGCAGTTTGCATTGTTAGCTGTGCTACGTTTTTTGGAAGGAAACATTGTTAGTTAGTGTCGAAAAGAAAGTTGAAGGCTCTAACATTTTGTCGAGTGATTTTGGTTCTGAAGCTTCGTTGCTTGCAATTGTACGATTAAACGGCATGTTCGATAGTCTAAGTGTTTGCTGCTTGCATAAGATAGAAATAAACTGAATGGACTATCAATGAATCCCGAGACACTTAAATGTTAGCTTTTGGACTCTTTTTGCGTATGTTCGTGCAATCTTTAGAACTACGGATTCTTCCATTTTGGTCTTGCACTGACTGATTTGTTTATTCTTATACTTGCAGTTCTTTGTTGGTGGAAATTGGAAATGTGTAAGTGACGTTCTACTTTTTTTTCTCAATTTCATTTGTTGTTCATTTCAATTTAGTCTCTTCTTCATTCTTAGAAGGTACGATATATTATATAAGCAAAGCAATATTATGCTTTATTGAATTTCTTGAATAGAAATGTTATGTCTTTCCATCTTGTTCCTTGCGATGTGCTGCGTTGTCTTGTATATAACAGTCACACATTGAAAAGGTATTGTGTTTTTCTTTTTCTTGGTTTTTAGTTTGTTCTAATTTCTTTTGATTCCGTTTTTTGTTTTCTGTAGAATGGGACAAAAGAATCTATCACTAAGCTAGTCTCTGACTTGAACAGTGCAAAGTTGGAGCCTGACGTTGGTGAGTTAACCTTTCCTTTCTGTATTTCTGTCTTCTGATTTCTAGAGTTATCTAGTTTGTGGACAGTTACATAGGTAACGTGTAGATGTTACTTAACTTCCTGGTTGGGATGTTAGTGGGGAGCCCAAAGTAAAGTTAATGTGGGTTTTTGTGGCTGAAAAATTTCCTAAAATTTGTGATTGAAGATACTTGTTATTAACATTGTCAGAAATTCTTAAACTTGGTTTTTGTGGAGGAAGTTGTTATTAACATTGTGGAACTCTCTCCTATTTATTATCATTTATTTTCTAAATATATAATCTCATGATCAGATGGTTCTTATCGTTTTCTTTTATTTTTGAGTGGGACAGATGTTGTTGTAGCACCGCCATTTGTTTACATCGACCAGGTGAAGTCTACTTTGACAGACAGAATTGAGATATCTGCTCAAAACTCTTGGGTAGGTAAAGGTGGAGCATTTACTGGAGAAATCAGGTTGGCTTCCTCTTTGGTCATGCATTTTTTATTTAAATTTTAAAACTGAACTTTTTTTTCTTCCTTCCCCTGCCTAGTATATTTGAATTTGTTTGCTGGAGTGACAAACATTTGTTCGTTTATGTCAAACTAAATTTTCTTGTTTAATATTTGATAATAAATTAACGTTTTACCTGTATGAAATGCACAATGACTGATTTTGTTATTTTTAAATCTCTGCTGATTTTTAACCATTTTGTAGACAATCTTTTCTTTCATGATAATGAATAAATACATTGTATGGATCCTATCTACATATGTAATTCACTTGATTCCTGCAACATCATTCATATAGTTATTATTTGCAGTGTGGAACAGTTGAAAGATATTGGTTGCAAGTGGGTTATTCTTGGGCACTCTGAACGGAGACATGTAATTGGTGAAGATGATCAAGTAATTGCTTTCTTAATTATACAAGTTGATCTATTTTTCTTCTTTTTCTTATATAAATAACTGAAATTGAACTTTGTTAACTTCAGTTTATAGGAAAAAAGGCTGCTTATGCTTTAAACGAGGGTCTTGGGGTGATAGCATGCATTGGTGAAAAGTTGGAAGAGAGAGAAGGGGGGGAAACATTTGATGTTTGCTTCCAGCAAATGAAGGCATTTGCTGGTAAATACTTGTGGCATCTCGTAAAATGGAAATTTGGTATCAAATTGTATTGTTAAAGAAATAAGCTGTATCTTAACGATGTTCTTTTTGTTATTTTGCAGATGCTGTACCCAGTTGGGATAATGTAGTTATTGCATATGAGCCTGTATGGGCCATTGGGACAGGTAAAGTGGCCACACCACAGCAAGCACAGGAAGTACATGTAGCTGTCCGTGATTGGCTTAAAAAGAATGTCTTTGCGGAAGTTGCATCCAAAACACGTATAATTTATGGAGGTACTCCACTTACCATACATTTGTTAACTTAGAATTATATAAATTTTCACCTCACTTAACTTGTAAATAAGTAAAAGCAAAGTTTCCCCTTTTTCTACTTTTTCATTATAAAATAGTGGTGGGAGGTCATGCATGAGCAAGATGCTAATTACATAGAGTTGCTTGATCGATATGAACCATATGGTCCCTCCCTAATTAAC
>CAODLS014180271.1:0-10772 GCA_948243855.1 Flueggea neowawraea | reverse complement strand
CTTATTTTTCTGCTCTTCTGTTCAGGAGAGAAATACTTCATAGCTATGGATTTGAATACATGGCAGCCTTGATCAATTTAGAAAAAGCTGGATTATTCAAAAAGCAGGTTCATTTTTTTTCCATTATAATTAATTTTCTTTTGATGCACATGCAAAATGTTAAAGTAAAATTGTTGCACCAATGTCTTTTTTCTTCATCCCTTGTCATCTGAATCTTGTAGGAATCAAAGAGCCCGTGGCCAATGATCAAGCGTGCTCTGCAGCTTGTAGTTGAGGATACTGACACTGCCAAGTATGCTATATTTAATTATGCTATCTGTTTGGATTATGATAGTAATATTCGTTGAATGATTATGTTTTTATGATGGTTTCGTTTGCTGGCTATATTTGAGTTATTGTAGCATCTTTTTTGCCAATCAAAGGGTATGATGAGAGAATCATGCAGTAGACTTGCATTATGGAGCCTACTTTCTTTGTCCCAGAAGTGTTTTACTAACACATTGCACAAAAAAAAGTGTTTTACTAACATTAAATTTGATGGATATGTGGGTGTTAGGAATGTGTCCATGTCACTATTTCTCCTCTTCGTTTTTCTTCCCGATAAAACTCTTCTCATTGTCCACTTTCTACTTGAAGAATAATTTTTTGGTCCAATTATATGTGAAAGGTGGTCTTGTCATTGCAGAATGAATTGTTATTTTATATATCTGTTGTCTTTTGCCAAGGGTTCTGTTCTCCTTATTTGAAGTGATTTCTCATGCAACAGCCCCAATGACATTGCTTATGTGTTTTCTGGATATGCTCCACTAAGTATTCGCCTTGTTCAGCATGCCGTTAGATCTGGATGGTGAGATAAGCTGCTACACCAATCTTTAGCTATTTTATCTTTATTCTAGTTTCAAATGTGTTCTTAGGAAGAAGACACAAAACATGGGTTCTTGCTAGTTACTTACTTGAAGAGAAAACCTAATTAAATTTCTGTTTAACAAGTTTGATACATCTTCCCTTTTCATCAGATGAAGCAATTTCTTTTGCTACATGATGGATCAAATGAATTTGATGGTATTGATAGGACCAACACTTAAAATGTCTCTTTAGCTTTAAGGCCTGTCTGTATAAAGTGGACTTCTACTTGTATCTAATTTGCAGATTACTATCATAAACAAATGCTAGTTTGAAAGATAGATTTTATTGAATTATTTTGAAATTGGGTTTAAATAACAATAATTCTTGTTACCTTATGCTTTTGCAACTTACTTTAATCCATTGCAGACACTAGTTTTAGTTCTGGATTGTACAGTTTTGTTCTCTTTATCTAACCCTTGTAAAATAGTTAACTCGAGTTTTACATGGAATACATCTGATATCATTGATCGACAAATATGTTTGCCCAAGCAATGTTTTCTATTTTTTATACTTGATATTTGGATTTAGGCGTCCCATGGAAGAAATCTTGAAGCTATTGCCAGGACCTCACTCAGAAACAAAGAGAGTCAGTATCCCCCTATCTTCATTTCTCTTAATTCCTTACATGTGCCCTGAACTGCTTTTACTACTTTTGCAGGGGTTCTCAAGCACTCCATCTTTTGACACATTGCAGTTGTCTTCAGCTTCTGACAGGTATTTCATAAATGCATTTTATGTTCTTTGTGATGCTTGAGCTGTTCACTGTTGGTTCTAGATTTTTAGTCCAGCGATACCACAATTATGCTATATTAAAGATATCATTGCTTTCAGGTTGAGATCCTAATTACAATTATATATGATCATAAATATGTATCTTAGCTTCACAGTTTTCATTCCATAAATCCTCTAAACCAATTTGTTTCTTGGGATGGGATCATGGGAAATTATATTTAATCATCTTTACCAGGTCTTATGTTTGCAGAGATGGATTTCTATCAGATCCCATCAAGTCTTTTGATTTTCATTTTGCTTTCACTAAATTGTAACCCTGCCAAACATCTCACAGGGTAGCTGATGGAAGACGTTCCCTTGTTCTTGTTGTCTTCATTGGAGGGGTAACATTTGCAGAAATTTCTGCTCTTCGATTTCTTACTGCTCAGGTAACTCAACATGTCATTTTGATTATGGATTCTTGCTACTCTAATCTCTAAGGATTATGCTACTCTCAGCATTTTTCTAGTTATGTTAATTCAAGTGAATGAAGGTGTTGTTTGATGAGTTACTGAAATATGCTAATATTAAATTTTCTTTGCAGGAAGGAATGGCCTATGATTTGATTATTGCGACGACAAAAATCATAAATGGCAATACCTTAACAGAGACATACATTGACAAATTGGGCTGATTCCTCAATTTTATCTTCCGAAATGGGAATTGCCTTGAGCTCATGGAGTTGAAAAATGTAACAAATTGCAACAGGGCAAAGTTCGTCGGTGAGATGCTAAACTGACTGATACCCTTTCCGCAGTGAATGTAAGGAGTTTTTGTTTTCTTACCAACTAATTTAACATATTACAGTCTCATGTATATAAATTTTGTTTTGAACGAAACCAGAATTTTGACATATATGTTGATTGGCAAAGAACTTGTCCATCTTTCCCTGTTAGGTCTCCGGTTGGGAAAGACTCTAAATGCTAGAGAAATCGAAGGCTGCAAGTGGAAAATGTAGCCCTCATCTCTTGACTAGTGAATGTGAATCCTATGAAATCATGGAATAGTTTGTAACGACAGGAGATACAACTACCATTGGCAAGCCTTGCTTCAGACATATTAGACTTTTCATAAAATATTAGGTCAATTTCCAATGGTCAGCCTGGAATTAGCTGTGTATGGAAGAAAGTTGTTTCACAGGCAAAGTCATTCAAAAATGACTTTTATTCATTTGTGGCTTTCTTTTGGTGACAACTTGCAGATGAAAGAACTCATGCTTCTATTGCCCTGCGACTGGGAGTGCAACTTCTTTATTAGTCGGATCTAAAGGCTTTTCAAGGACTTTTATTTTGGGTATCATTGACTTTTATTGAAAATTCGTGAATTAAATTCTCGATTCTTAGTACTAGAAACTATTCCCGACTATTGACTCGAGGGTGGTGGAGACTTGATACCATTTTAGCAATTGATAATTGGCTCGAAAAATGTCTTAACATGCTACTGAACATTCCAAGAAATCTCAGGCTTAAAAAAAAAAAGAATACTTCTAGTGGAACGAAGGATTGGGATTTTAATTAAACATGGAACGAAATGCTTAAGAAGAAGTAAAACCAATAATGCTTTTATACACGAATAATTTCAGACTAACAGACTCCATGAATCAAACCCAGATGATTTTAAACATTAATTGCATTCGTTCCATGTATTGTTGAGGTCCTTGAAAAATAGCAGGACCTATACACCGGCTGAAACAAAGTAAAACACCTGACATACGTTGCCGATACATGAATTTGCATGATCTATCGAAATACAGATTCCTACTTGAATTTCAGTAAACATAGGATATGCCAGAAAGAATTCACAAACAGCCTGAACAGACATGATTTTGCTTTACAATTTCCAAAATGTGGCTATAAAATTCAGAGACAGCTTTGATTGGCAACTGCACTAACTCTTTGAATGAGCTCTAATATACTAGCCGCCTTTCTCTTAGCTCTATCAGTGTCATTTTCTGATAATTCCTTCAGTGCCTCCTCTGCACCTAGTTCTCTCGCTAATTTCACCTGCTTCAAATCTCCACTACACAGAGACCACAAGACAGCTGCAGCATTCTCACGGTTGCGTGGAGAACCGGTCCTGATTACCTCCATCAGAACAGGAATTGGCTCGGCCTGAGCAATTGCCATCTTTCCTTCTTGATGGCCTGCAAGAATGGCAAGAATTGCCAATGCTTCGTCGACCATTCCACCTCCTGTATCAGTGAGCAACCTCATCAGTGGCGGCACTATGCCAGCCTTTATAGCCCTTGCTTTGTTTCCCTGATATATAGAAATATTAAAAATGGCAGTGGCTGCATCCTTCTTTCCTCTTGGAGTTCCCTCACAAAGCAATTTTATTAGAGCTGGGATTGCCCCTGCCGCTCCAATAGATACCTTGTTTTCATCCATTACTGATAAACTGAATAGGGTTGCTGCAGCATTTTCTCTTGCCTCCATGCTTCCGTTTTTCAATACATCTACAATGTCAGGTATAGCCCCCGCATTAACAATGGTTCCCTTATTACTGTCGTTTATGGAAAGGTTGAGAAGTGCAGTGACAGCATGCTCTTGAGTCCGAGGATCTGTGGAGGATAATAGTTCAACAAGGAGAGGTATGGCTCCAGCTTCTGCAATACATACTCTGTTATCAGCATTTCTCTTTGCCAGCAAACGAAGCTCCCCAGCAGCAGCTCTTAGTTGTTCTGGATTTCCATTGGATAATTTGTCTAGCAAGGAAACGATAGCAGCTCGGTCACAGTCTGAAGCACTGGTTCCCATTTTTTTGCTTCTACAAGCCCCTTGCTGCTTTGGCAACTCAATAACATTGCTTTCACACCACAAAGCAATCAAACTTTTTAAAGCATAGTTGGGGGTAATAGCAGAGTGCAATAGTGTTTGCTGTGTTTTTTGACAGGTCTTGTGTCCTGCATCTAGCCATTTTTGGATGCATGCTCTCTCATATGTCTGTAAAATGAATAATATTGGTCCATGAATAACGTCTACAAGAAGGCACAAGGCTATGAAATGTGAACTAGAGATTGTATACAAACCTGTCCAGTAGAGACAATCACAGGATCTTTCATCAGTTCAAGAGAAATCGGACACCGGAAATCATCAGGGATGACAGGAGATCTGTGTTTAATATAGCACTTTTCAGCCTCAGATGTGTCAGCTTCAGGACTTGCCATTTGCACATAGTCTTTTAACTTCTTAAGGAGACATGACACTTTTTCAAACCAATCTCCTGGATCTTCAACACTTGATATAACCAATTCATGGAAAGCAAGCGATTCTTTCTTGAGATCATCAATAGTCTTGAGATGCAACTTTTCAGAGATTCTTTTCAGAACAACAGGATCTGGGTCCTTCTCCCTCAGCAACATGGCTAAATCAAGGTCTAGTTGTAAATCGGGGGACTCTGGTCTTCCTTTTGCTCGTTTAAATTGAGAATGCACAAGTTCTATCTGGAAAATGAAGACATACATTCAGTTTTGCGAATTTGTAGACCCTAGTATGCTTGAAGCAACTTTCTAAGCTTCGTTTCTTTTGAATGGTTGCAACATACAAAACACAAATTAGGACATGAAAACATGTTCACAATTTGCCAGAAAATATCAACTATGTTCCATTGTACCTGTTCTTGGATTTCCTCTGACAAATTGAGTTGGTCATAAGGAATCTTATTGAGTGCTGCTTGAATTTCTTCCGTTACTTGGAGGAAGTTATTTGCTATCGTCTCCCTCTGGAAGGCCTGTGGCATGGGCAAAATAGATTTGATTCAGAATCAGAAAACTCAAAAGAAACAAACTCCAACACAATGAGAAAACCTTTACTGATCAATAATCAAGAAAATAGAACCAAGAACAGATTTTTTGTTTGCATAATTAGTGATAGTGGAAATGACTAGTCATGGTTGGTCTTCTATCTTTGAAACTATACTTCTATGATTCACAGTCCGACAATAAGATAAGTCCAATCTTTCTCGGAAACAAGAAATCTGAAAAGTTAATGATTTTGTCGTCTTTCACTCAAAATGAGGGAACCTGGAAACAGAAATAACTTCCCAATTTAAGCCTTTCTACAGCAATGCTAAATTAGTCATCTTACAAAAACAATGTTACCCAAACAAGTGAACGATAAAAATTGACCGTGAAGCTTAGACTATAATTTCCACAACTTCCACACACACCAAACCAGGAAATACAAAAAAAGGTTACCTGATACACTTTGCTTCCTTCATTAACAGACTTGAGAATCTCCATAGCAGAATTCAAAGCAACCCGCAACTATTCAAAACCTTTAACAACTTCTTCACCTACCTCCTCATTGCTATCAATCAATTCCTCAAAAAAAGGACTCAAGAGCTTGATTCTACGTACCAAATTGCCATGCAACTTCTTGCATATATTTCTAGACTCAGACAAACCTGAAATCTCCTTCACCAAGACAACGAGTTTACTGTACAACTCGAATTTCGAATGCTCCATTAATGCCATGAAAATCACGTTATTTAAGGAATATAAAGAGAACCCAGATGAGATAATCAAGTGAACTGAACTGGGTTCTTGTCAACAAAAACTGGTCGGTTCATACCCACATGACAAATTATTCAGAAACTACAAAAATGAAGCTAAAGACGGAGACTTTAAAGGAAATAAAACAAAACCCAGATGAAGAAATCGATTGAATTGAAGCGAGTTGCTGGCAAATTAACCAGAAGTTATGATCCAGCAATTTGAGGATTTACCACGAACATCAAACCCCAAAAGAGCTAAAAAAGAAAGAAGTGATCAAACAGAGAGGAACAAAATTGGCTTAATCAATGTTAAATAAACGCAACAAACGCGATCGGATTAGAAACTGAGAGGATCTTCTATTAGAGCTAAAAAAACATGTCTGGAACAGAGAGGGTTTAAGAGGAACCAAAAGGAAAAAACGAACGCCTAAAATGATTGTTGTCTGGTGAGAAGGGTAGGACAAAGATGGGATCAATTTTTGGTCAAATCTATCAATTGTGACAAAATTGGCCTTGGTTGCACATTATGGACTTTTTCTATGTTCTTTTTATTTTATTTTTTGTATTTTGTATTTTTCTGTGACTGGGTCCGAATTTTTGCACTTACAAATTTATAATTTTCTAAAAAAAATGTTTGAGTGATTAATAAAATTAATAGATCACTTTTAGTTTTATATGTTGTGGCATAGGAATGCTACTCTTGGTGACTTTTTCTACGTTGAATTAGTATTATTATTATTTATGTTAAACTGTATTAATTTTTAACGGTTTTATTAAATATGTCAAAAATAAGAAAAATGTGAAGTAAAATATAACAATTGAACCAAACAATCCAAAATTTTGCTTTTAAGTTTTGAATATATAAACCAAAACAAATTTTATGCAAATTGAATACCATATACTTTGTTTGTTCTGTTAGTTTTAAATTAAGTGTTGTGGTAAAACACTAGTAATATTAAATTAGTACAAGTTTGATAAATAATTTGGCTTGTTAATAATAGTTGAAGCAATGAATGGAAAAGGCACATATCACATGCTTATTGTGTATTTGCTCTTTATTTTGTTTTATTGAGGACAAAAATTTATTAAAAACAAACAAAAACTAATTGAGTTTTTTTTCTTCTTTTTGGTGGATTTTTATGAGTTTTAGTAAAAGTGGATGTAAATCAATATATATAATAGTTAGGAAGTCTTTTTAAATTTATGATAAGTGACTTTTAATTAATTGACAAATGGCATGTGGTATATTATTTTTAATATTTTTAAAGAAAATAGCTACTTCAAACAAACAAACAAATAAATAAATATATATATATATAGAGAGAGAGAGAGGATGATGTGCAAAAATAGGCAAGAAAACAAAAACTATTTTTATAATACAATACTAATTGAAAAACTTACCAAAAATGAAAATACGGAATAAAATATTAAAAAATACAACAGCCAACACGCGGTCAAACTGTTGACCGCACTTTAACCAAACTATTTAATTCAATGAGAAAGAGTATAATCGGAATACAACCTAGATACATAGTACAACTGGAGTACATGAGGAGTACAACCAGAGTACAAAGTAGTGTTATGAAGGCTCTGTTGACCATCAAAGACCGAATACATGTGGAGTACAACTCGAGTACAGATAGTGTTAATGAAGGCTCTTTTGACTAGTATAACCGACTATATGTGGAGAACAACATGAATACAATTAGTATAACAACAAAACTGAAACTCTTTTGGCTACTATAACCGAGTACATGTGGAGTACAACATGAGTACTCCACATGTATAAACGATTATATCTATACAAAATACGTTCCACATTTACTTTGTCGACTCGTATTCTTTTGTGTTTGATATGGGTTTTGGCAACTGATTTTATTCATTTTTTTATTCGTTGAAACATGCCAAAAAGTTGAGATAAAGGATATATTTTACTGTTTAAAACATGATTTCTGTTTAAAAAAAATTGCACAAGTTTTGGGTTCAAATCTGGTGGACACCAACTATACAAAAAAGAAATAGTTCTTGAGATTTCTTTTAAGTTGTATGGCAAAACATGTTTTACAAAGTAGAGATAGCTTTACACAAAAAAACAGGGTAAGGTAATTGAATGATGTGTTTTGGCAACATGCCTGAAGTTGTAATGCAAAGGAAGGAAAGTGAAGTGTGAGAGAGTGAGTGAGTGCTGAGGTTGGGATTAGGGAAGGACTTAGAGAGAGTGCATTTGTGTTGATTTTTTGGTTTGTTGCCATTTTCTAAACCAAACCAAAGTCTTTTTTTGTAGACCCAGGACAACAACCCTACCCATGTGCTTTCTCTCTATTTTCGATCCTCTTTCATGGCAAACAATTTAGTTCTTCACTCAAATTCCTTCCACTCCATTTTCATTTATTCATCACAACTTGTAAAATTTGACTTCTTATAGCTTCTCTTTCTCACAATCATCACCATTATTGTTCCCTTCCACTCTTATACTTTATTTTTGATGGTATAAAAATGATTTACATGATCTTCTCTGATTGTCATCTCTCGGAGGTGAGGAAAAAGGAAGGGACGAGAGAGAAGGAAAAGAGGGAGGCACAGGAAGAGAAGGAGGCAGAAGAGGAGAGAAGATCGATAAGAAAAGCGCGGTGAACATGGTAGGTTAGATAAGAGAGAGAGTGTGAGGTGTAGAAAGGGGATGATGAAAAGAGAGTGTGAGTGAGGAGAGAGAAATTAAAAAATAGAATATAGATTGTGGTATTATAGAAAGCGAAAATATAATTGTACTAAAATAGTGAATAATATGTCTTAGGTTGTAAATGTGAAATGTGAAAGACAAAAAATGACAGTAGGTGTAATTTCCTCTCTCTCTCTCTCTCTCTATAAAGAATTTTCCCAAGATTTCGACGAAAAAAGTTTTAACTGATTGACATACGATGATTTTTCAAAATATCTTCTCTCTTTTCCCTTTCTTTGTAATATAATATAATTTTTTTTCTAAAATCAATAATTACCTAACAAAAAAATTAGTATATGTATCAATATGTACATTTAAATCAATATATATTATTTCACATATAAATATAGTTATATAAATTTAAAGCTATGATGAAAAATTTGGTTCGTAAATTTGATATATAAATTTGTAGTTAGCAGGTGATTTAGAATGGACTAGTGAAATGTCAACGTATTAGGCTTTTTAAAATTGGAGAATTAGATATAAAAATTAATGATAATTTGATACTTTCAATCAAATTATGATGATATTAGTTATATTAACTTAATTCAACGCGTGCATATGCATTCATTTGATTAATATTATAATATATAAATTAAAATATTTTATTTTAATAAATCTATATATTTCTCTAAGAAAAATAAATAATATATTGAATTCATGAAATGATTACGAATAAAATTATAAAATTTTATAATAATTTTAAATATTTAATAGTTATAGTTTTTCCTGGTTTGCTAATATTTTGATTTTTCTCATTGAAGTAATAATTTTAAAAATATTTTTGAAGCAAAAAATATATTATTTATTAATTTAAATTAAAATATTATAATTTATCTTGCGTAGTACTAATATTGCATTAGTTATAAAATTAAGAGGAGTCGATATGACATATCCTTGTGAAAGACATTTATGTCCATAAGAGCACACCCATTAGGGGTTCAATGTGGTCCATTGAACCTAAATGGAACATTTTTTTAAATATGTTGAACAACACACCCTGGGCCCTAAAACAGGTGATACAATAATTTTTTATTTTTTTTGTTTGTTGTTTTTTTATTTCTTTAATTTCTTTAATCTGTTAATTTTAAATTTTTTATTGAACATTTTTTAATTAGTAGATTTTTTGTTGAAAAAGTTGCTTTATTTTTTGTTTATTTTGTGTAATGTAATTTACTCTATTTTTTTAAGTTAAATGTATTTTTATAATTTTATTTCCTTTGTAATTTATTTTTTTTTAAAATGTATAATATTTCTCACTAATTAAAATAGTTTAATTATTTTTGTGAAAAAATATATTTTATGTAGTATATATTATAAAAGAAAATTGAATGAAAAGTAGAGTGATAGTGAGTTTCATACGAGAATCCAATGATAGTTTAAACCATTGGAGTGGAAATGTCTAATGAGAAAGAATTTAATAGAAAACTGATGTGGTAGTGATGTGTCAATAAATTGGACCCAAATGATTCCAACTATTGATGATGGCCTAAGAATTGAGATAATTATGCCAAGTGCCCAAATTAAAATTTAGATTTTGACAAAAGGAAGACAAGGTTTCATAATTGCTATAATGCCAATATTTTTAATATTCAGTTGTCCAGGTACCATATTTTTAATTTTTAGCTGAAAAATGTCACATTTAGTTAAATAAAAATCAAAATTTCGTCTCATTTTATCTTTTTTTTTTTTTTTTTTTTTTTTGTGTCTTTGAGCATTTGTGGGTACTATCACAATGTTTGTTGTGTAATAATTTGGTGCTTTTAAGATAAAGACTGTGGTTGATATATATAACCGACACGCAACATTGTGTTATTAGTCACAAATTATGAAACATACAAAAAAAAAAAAAAAAAAAAAAAAGATAAAATGAGACGAAATT
>CAODLS014179991.1:0-18273 GCA_948243855.1 Flueggea neowawraea | reverse complement strand
CGTAATGTGGTGGGACCCACCATGGTGAATGAGAAACGCTAACGCAACCGCGTGGAAGAGCTAACCAGTCACGTCTGACACGTGGAAGCACGCGTGTTGGAAATTTTATCCTTCTTCGCTGTAGAAACTGTTGGCTGGTGTTGTTTCGTAGTCGAGCAAAATTTTGAAGTGTTTAAACTCGATCAATCTCGAGTTTAAACTCGAATTATCTCTCGAACTCAAAATTTTATTTAAACTTCGCTCATCATAATGTTCGCGAGCTCATGAGTTTATTTGCGAGCTTTTCGAATTAGGTTCAACAAGACTCAAATAAATTTATAGACGAGATTTGTTAGTTCAGTTTTGAAAACAATTCTAAAAAAAATATAATCAAATTTAAATTAGTTCAATAAAATCATGTTGAACATGTAATTGAACAAAAAACAATTAGAAATTTCAATTTGTTTCACAAGTTCAATATAATATTAGATCATCTTATGCGAATATGTTTAAATTTTTATAGATACAATTAATTAGTGTAAGTTTAAATTTTTGTTGATGTGGTTCAAATATTAAATATTATTTTAAATATAAATATATTTTTTATAATTTAGTTTAATACACACACATATATATAAATGTGCATACAAACGAGCTTGTTCAAAAGTCCGATCACGAGCTTATAAATGAGTTTGTTATGAGCTTTCGAGTCGTGCTTTTGAGTGATCAACCTCGGCTCATTTATTAAAACGAACTTAAAATTTTATTCAAAATCAGTTCATTTATTATTGAGTCTAACACTTACTTTGTCTTTTCGAAAAACAAACAAATTCAAGAATATGTTGCCATTGTTTTCCTTTTCTTTAATTATTTATTTTCGTTAATTAAGCTTTTTTATTAGCTATCTAACACACTGTTGTTAATTAAGCTATTAATCTCCATGTTTAGGTGCAAAAGTGACTTTAACTCTCTTTCTCTTAAACGCAAAAAAAAAAATTGTCGGGTTGTCTGTTTGGTTTAACAATTCACTTTCATTTGATTTAATTCTTTCCCCTCTAAAAAAATAATTCAAGATGATTCCGTTGCTTTCAAAATTGTTCATTACCATTTGATTAAGTTTTTTTTTACTAAGTACCATTTAATTAAGTTGATTTAATATATATTTGGCATTCTTTTGCTTTCAAAAGTGGTAACCCTTTAAGAAACATTACATATTTATGTTTATTTACCAGTCTATAAATTAAAGTGACGGTTGTTTTAAACTAAATATTAACAAAAAAATGAGATATAAACTATAATTTGTCATCAGCCAAGGCGTTATTATAAGGTAGTATAAAAAAATGTATAGTTAGGCATTCATTCACCTTGATCATTGAAAGCAATCAAGCAAACATACAGCATTAACTGCAAATCAAATAAAACGGATCGAGGACTTACCTCAAACAGGACAAGATTAATGGTGGTTGATGAGTTAAAAGTATTGATTTTGTTGTTATCTTCTTACATTGAATAATATATAGTGCTAGAAATAAAGAAACATTTGCACACAGATGATCAAGATGGTGCGATCGAAGAAATCAAATCTGATTCATTGGAAGAGTGTCAAAATTTGATTGTATCATCTTTTCAAGCTATGGTACGAAATTCCTCATGAAGAGGCGAATAAGCCCTTTGAACTTCTTTTTCTTGGTCTTCACGGTTTTTTCTTTTGGTAAGCATGAGATGAGAGAATATTATTTTCCACCTCTACCCAAATTAAAAACTTTCAAAAATTCAATATTCATTTCTATTGTTGCCTCGATTTTTCAACAATCTCTTTACTACACTTTCACTTTAAGGAATTCTTTATTAACTTCAGTGTTGGAGATTCTTTTGGAGAGCAAAGCGACATCACTTAATTACTTGTGTGTTCGCAGGTGTTAAAACGTCGTTTGAGTTTCCTATCGTTTGTGTTCCATTTAGTTATTTTCAAAATTATTGTAATATCGAGACAACAACAATTTCTAATGAACCAACAATGTCTTGAGATATTCAATTGTGAGTTGTGGATATGTATGATGCGTTATTCACTATTAAAAGTATATAAATGTAGCTTAAATAAATGTTTTGTTTAGGTTGGAGTTTAAATAAATGTTTAGAAACACAGAGAAACATAGAATTGTTTTTATTTTCTGTGGTCAAATATGTAACAGCACACACATATTTGTTTGAAGTACGAAACTGACTTCTCATCCGAATAAATGATGAAGACAATGACTCCTGTATTTCTTACCAACGAATTGCATATTGTTCTGTTCTAATTAGATTATTCAGATATACGTAGCTGTTCTTTCGTTTACAAGAGCACAAAACACCAATTCTTATCCCATACATTATAATTTGAATGTGAGCTAAATGGTGTACCTGAACTAATAAGTTATTTATATATAAATAATTAGATGGAATATAAATATAAATAATTGTGGTGTTTTTTTATATTGATTCAATATATAGCATATTCAGCATATTATACTTTCAAAAGACATATTTTTTATAAGTCATTTTATAATTATTTGCTTTCATTAGGGATCAAATTTACAATCACTTAACGTTAGAGTTGACTATAGTACCAATGAGTTACAAACACATTAGTTCTTAAAACATGTTACTCTTTCTATTTTTTTTACTATGTTATCTGCTGAGTTTAACAAAACTATTATCTGCTACTCTCAAACCGAAGATTATCTCCAATAAGTAAAAATTTGGGGTTTGAATGGCGCATTAGCGAACCCATTACGTACAGTGCAGGGAGTGACATCTTATCAAAGCATACCTAATAGTTAATGGCTGCTTTAGTGTACACTACTTAGATTTGTAATTGCATGCTAATGATTAGATATTTATTTTCTTTCCTATTTGCTTTCCCGTATATGGAAATCTTGTTTTTATCCAAATAAATTCCTCTGACAAATCATGTTAGAAGCGAAAACATGCAGAGTTCAAAAGATACTTGTTACCTGATTTGAAGATGACTTGCATTTATCAGTAGTTTAATTGGCTGATTACCATCAAAGCAATTTCAGTTATATATGCTTACTATTGAGCAAGTAGTCTGATGATAAGGATTTGGTGTTTGATTTTTAGTGCTAATATAGTGAAAGGTTTGCATTAAATCAATTAATTATCCTTTCCTTCTGAATCAATCAAATGATTTTTTCTAATATGCTTGCATATTTCTTATCAATTATCATACAAGTTAGAAATTTGAGGTTTAGCGGATACCAAATATTTTAGTAATTAAAAAAGTAGTTTTAAAATAAAATATGCTAAATAATATATAGCACATCCTGAAAACATTCATGCTAATTAAGTCTTGTTGTTTCCAAATAAACCCCAAGAACGAGTCACATGTTTAAATTTAAATTCCAATATACTTAAATTTTAAGGCGTTGTTCTTAGTGGAAAATAATTTCTAAATTTTTAAATAAATTCTATCGAATTGTAAGCTTAACCTTATTTTTAAATGGATGCTTCCACTTACCCTAATTTATTTTTTGGAAAAAAATTGATTTAACTAATGAAAAAAAAAATACCAACCTTTATCCACAATGTTTTTAATCAGAGAGACTATGTAGGAAGGATAATGATGAAGAAATTTTCTTAATTAGAGGGAAATATTGTTTAACTCACTTCAAAGTTTTTTTGGATTATACATGGTTCTATGAAATGGCACATTCCAAAATCGCGAGAATCTAATGGTATTAGTGTTTGGAAAGCCTTAAAAGTATTTAGAAAAAAAATTGATCTATAATTTTCAAGATTTAATTAATATGTTCACAAATTTGAATATTGGAAATAGGAGGCCAGAAGTGGGAAGAATTAGAAAAAAATGAAAGTCAGAAATATAGGCAATGTGTTTCAAATGTGCATTCCAAATCATATATGAAGTAGTAGGTCATATCGAATTCATGACACATATAAACGACTTCTCAAAACCAGAAAGAGAAGTCAAAAAAGGTCGAATCACCATAACATGTACAAAACAAAACTGCTCTTTTTGAAGTTCATTTTGTTTTGTATATAATTAATCAATCCACACTTTTTTATAATCGACCAGCACCAACTACAACAATTTGGCCACAAGAAGAAGAAGAAGAAGAAGAAGAAGAAGAAGAAGAAGAAGAAGAAGAAGAAGAAGAAGAAGAAGAAGAAGAAGAAGGAGGAGGAGAACACACCATTACACCAATAGCAACAAAATAAAGTCACATTAATTTTATCCAAAATCCATGAAAGTTAACTCAAGGTTGCAGACAACAATTCAAATGTATTAATTGAAATAAAATCGTATGAGTCCAAGTTTTGAAGAACTAACTGATCAAACGTAACAAAGATCGTTGTTTATGTTGTTGCTTAATTAGTTCAACTATAGAATTTATAAAATGAGAAATGTCCTTTAATTTTAAATTTATAAAATGAGAAATCTTAACTTTGGGTGAGCTTAACCACTAAGCAAATTCCAATTTTGACAATACCAATTCTTTAAAAAATACTTCATACGTACTTTGACTTTGAAACTTGTAGCAAAACTATTCCTTCGATATTTTATGATTAGAAATCATCGTTAAATGCTAATGTGGCATGTTGATATTATGGTTTTTCTAAAACGTGCCATTTTGTTTGAATTCATTGATGATGTGTCTGATATGTACATTTCATGCCATCTATATGACATGAAAATACTTGTTTGTGTTTTGAATTATGACGAATTCATTCATTTTTATGTGAATTTCGGTTATTTTTGATAGGAAGAGGAAAAAGGAGGCGACTTGAAGCGAAAAGAGAAGAAAAAGGACTAAAGAAAACAAGGACACAAGAAATGAATATCAAGAACTTCGAGCAAGGACACAAGAACTGAATACCAAGGGAGGAAGAATAGACATTCTCGGCCGTGATCAACCTATCACGGTCGTGACAACAAACTGACTTGAGTCACGACCTTGACAAGAGCTAATTGCTAAGAATATCACGGTTGCGATGAACTTGTCACGACCATGACAGCCTACTGCTTTGAGTCACGGTCATGACATGCACAGGAGGGAGAGAAAGCCACCACATTATGTGTCCAAGTGCTGCAATGAGTTATTTTTTGTCTTTTTGTATTGAAAGAGAGTTTTTTTGGAAGAATGTAACTAGGGTTTAGTGTCATGGTGATGTAACCAATAAAAGGGCTCATTTATTCCATTTAGATGATCTAAGCCACCCTAGAATAGAAAAGTAGCCACCGTTAGAGTTTTACATTGTTCTTGGTTTTTAGATCAACTTTCATGTCTTTCTAAAATTTTCTTCAATATTTACTTTAGAGGGAATTTCATTCATCAAGAAGGGCTGTTGGACCTGGGATTTAGCGGTGACTCGTTTACATGGATGAATCGAAGAGAGAAGGACGCAAATGCCAAGGAAAGATTAGACAAAGCAATAGCGGATGTTGATTGGTACATTATGTTTCAGAATACCACGGTGGTGCACGACGACCTAATAGCCTCAGACCACAAGCCAATCATCTTATACTTGAATCATGAGAAGAAAAACGAAAGAGACTATTCAAATATGACATTTATTGGCAAGATAGGGAGGGACTTAAGGAAGTTATAAGGAAGAGCGACAAAAAGAGGTGAATGGGTCCAGCCAATATAAGGTAACTCTGAAACTCTGAAGATGTATTATTTCACTAAAAAAATGGAGTAGGAGGGAGTGCCTAAATAGTGCAATTCAATTGGAGGAAATTAGGAAAGAACTAGAGGTTCTACATACAGGTCTTTGGAGGTCGGACAATACACGGACAGAAATGGAGTTTTTAAAATAGTGTAACTAAGCACTTGAAGGATGAGGAAACCTACTGGTTTCAGAAGGCACAGATAAAATGGCTAACATAAGGAGACCAAAACATGAGGCATATGGCATAATACAATGCATATACCTCCAATGAATAGTTTCATTTTGCCTTGCCAAAATGCTTTTGTTCTAGGGAGGTCTATGTATTTTTGTTCTATGGTGTTCTATGTATGATTACATTGTAATTGCCAATGAATGTTTGTACAAATTAAGAAAGAAAAGAAGGGGTCGGGTTGGGAATATTGTTTTAAAGCTAGACATGTATACAGGATATGATAGTGTCGAATGGGGATTCTTGTTTGCTGTAATGGAAAAGATAGGTTTCAGAAGGGTGTGGTGTAGGTGGATAAAGCAATGTGTCACTACTGTCCAATACTTAACTTCACTTAATAGGGAGTGTTTGAATTATTTCAAGCCTTCTATGGGGTTGAAGCAAGACAACCCTCCATCATCTTATATCTTCCTTTTTGTTTTAAAGGCTTTTTCCAGGTTCATTAAGCAGTAAAAGAACTGAGGAAACATCACAGGAATGCAAATTAATAGAAGATGTCTGGTGGTGTCCTATCTCTTCTTCTCGGATGACACTATGGTGTTTGCGAAGGCCGATGTCAATGAAGTGCAGCAGTGGAAATCCATCCTGAACAGATTATACCACATCTCGATTAAAGGTGAATTTCAAAACATATTGTTCCATGTACAACCCTAATGTGATGTTGGAGGTAAAGCTTGCTATTAATGAGATATTGGGTAGTTCTAAATCGAATGGCGGTGAAGTCTACCTTGGTTACCCTCTTTGTGGAGGAAATTCAAGACATATGCAATGAACTTTGTCATGGACAGAGTTAAGTGAAATGCGCAAGAGTGGAAAGAGAAATTACTTTCACATGTGAGGAAAGAAACTCTGATAAAGACAGTCCTCCAAGCTATTTCAGCTTATGCAATGGTTGTCTTCAGACTTCCCAAAGAAACGACTAATAGAATTAAAGAGATAGTGCAAAAATTCTGGTAGGAACTGATGTGGAAAGAAGAACATTTCATCGGGTTGGTTGGCATAAATTGATAAAGAGCAAAAGTAAGGGGGGCTTGGTTTGCGAGAATTACAACTATTCAACCAAGCACTTTTTGATAAACTAGCGTAAAGCGTACTTCAGGAAGCGCAAGCACATGCGAACTTGGTTTAGATTTTAAAGGATCAATATTTTCAGAATGAGGACTTCCTAACTAGTATAGACGTGACGAATTCATCATGGGTATGGTGAAGTATTGTTTGGGGCAAAGAGGCCCTTAAGAATGGTTTAAGATGGAATGTGGGTTGTGGGAGAAGCGTGCCAATATGGGAAAATGCATGGATTCCATCGCTACCTAAGTTCAAGTTTTTTTACCAAGGAAGATTGTTGATGGGACTTATGTCTTTGTTGATATGATGCTACTTGGTTTGAATTAGTGGAATATGCAAAAACTCAAGTCACTCTTTAGTAGCGGGAAGGTCTAGTAGATTCTAAAACTCAACCCTCACCAAATGTAGAGCACAAATCGGTTTGGCATTGTGAATCCAGCGGAATATTTACTATCAAAACATGCTATCACATTCTGAAACAAAAAGAAGAGCTTGCAAGGAAGGGCCAACACAAAAGCACTTTAGACAGCAACAATCCTAGCGTATGGAAGCATATCTGGTCACTTAATTTGCCTCTCAAACTCAGACACTTTTGGTAGAGAATGATGATGGATGCGATACCAACACAAGTCAACCTTCACAAGATGGGACTTACAAGAACCTGCAAGGTATGTGTTCTATAAGATGAGACCATAAGCCATATGTTTTTGCAATGGTCACACACGAGATCGGTATGGCTCGGTTGTTACTTTCATTAACAATACATCAGAATGAGTTCACTAGTCTAGAAGAGTGGTGGTCTCATATGGCATCATTATCCAATGAGAAATCATTGAAAATTATGGAGTATTGTGTCATTGTGTGTTGGTATATCTAGGAATCTAGAAACAACATAGTATTTAATGATTGCTAGCTTGAACAAAAAAAGAAAAGCTCAGGCTCACCACTGTGTATATTAAAAATCTAATGGTGTCAATTTGGAGTCCAGATCGTGCCAATAGTAGATAGAGTAGACAAGATAATCAACTGAGGTGGAGAAAACCAAGCCATAATGTTTTAAAATTGAACTGTGAATGTGATGTTGTTGTTGGAGTGGACGGAGATGGGGATTGGCAACAATTGTTAGAAACTCTAATAGTGAATTGATAGATGGAGTTTAAGAAAAGGAATGAGCAAAGAGTTTTATTAGGGTAGATCTGGAAGCTATTAAAATTGCTGTTGAATTGGTGGCAGCTAGGAACTGGAAGGATGTAGTGGTGGAGTCAGATTCCATAGTAGCTGTCGAACAAATCACAACACCAGTAAGGGAGAGTCATTGGGATTCAATGAATCAGGTACAAGAAATTCAGAATTTATGGGCAAGAACTCACAATTGTAATATTTTCGGGTTCCTAGAACTTGTAACAAAATAGCAGGCTAATTGGCAGGCCGTGTACTGAAGGGGCGTTGTTCCCCCATTAGATTTTTAATCTACCTGACCAAGCACATCTTTCCTCAGACCAGAAGTTTCAGATGAATGGATCCATTTCCCCTTGCCAAAAAAAATCAACAACCGATAGTTGTAAAAGCACTAACAAGCCCAAATTCATCATCACCGAATACCTGACCCATCAAATCCAAATTCTCCAAAATTGTAACACGATTGTAGCGATTTCAACAAACTCACGACACCCAAAATCGTCTAACACAACAAATTGCAAAGCACCCAAAATCATAATAAGAAATTTGGGACTGTAACAATCATGTGGCACCCAAAAAAAATCCAAATTGAAGCAAACAAAATCTAGTAAAAAAAACTATATGATGAGTAATAAAACAGTTTCAAGAATGTACAAAATGTTACAATTAAATGATAAAATAATACAACTTTAGACTTATTTAAGTGGTTGAATAGGTTAGTGAAATGTTTGAATATGTGGCTATTTAATGCTAAGGACATGTTTAATTAGCAATATATTATAATAGTACCACATATTTAATATATTATAATAATAAAAAGATGTATTAATATTTTTACTTTTTTTATTATATAATATATTAATTTATAATATATTTTTATTATCTATCACTTAATTTATCAAAATCAATCACTTGACGTCTTTGTTTGATTTATTAATATATTGATGTATATTTGGTTACTTTTAGTTATGATATTGTAAAAAGCTAAAATCCTATTTTTGTAAATATTTTCATTCGCGAATGTCCTTGTGGATTTGGTAACATGCGCAGGTTTATCAGTTTGCCCGTAAATAAATTGTTTTGCTTATTCAACTGAGAAATTCTGCACCTTCCTCCGCTCACCATTTCTCGACTCATGTAATAACAATTTCAAACCACACACAACTACGGTCAGTCTTTTCTTTCTCCATTTTCTCGCCCCCCAAGCACCCATGGCGGGAATAACAGCAACGGCATCATTCAGCCTCTACTCACGATACTCTAGTTCTCTCACCTCAAAACCCTCATTTCTTCCACTGCGGATTTTCCCCAAAACCACATGTCGTCCATCTTTCCCCAGTAACAACCGCCACACACTTCCCCTTCTCTCTCTTCTAGTTCATACACTAAATCTCTCACATTATTGATGGACAACGTTTTCGTTTCAGGGATTTACGCATTATCCAGTAATGACATCAAGGTGGGTTCCAACATTGAAGTTGATGGTGCTCCGTGGCGGGTTCTGGGTTAGTCTATTTTCTGTTTATTGTAGTGTGGAAGTTATTTGTATTTGGCTTGGAAGTTTGAGTCTTTGATAGATTTGTGTTGATGGGTTTTCTTGGTTTATAGAGTTTCTTCATGTTAAGCCTGGGAAAGGAGCCGCCTTTGTGAGGACTAAAATGCGGAATTATATTACTGGGAACACTGTTGAGAAGACTTTCCGAGCTGGGAGTTCGGTAATAATGCTGTTTTGGATTGAGAATTATGTGTGATTATTACTGCATTGAGGAAATTTTGAATTCTCCGATGGATATCATAGTATTGGTTTTATTAGTTGATTGTGTTGCACAAAGGTCTGTTGTTTAGGTAAGATTTTTTGTTATGATTGAGTGTGGATTTTGTAGACCTTCCCAGAACTTTGTCAATGAATTTTTCAAACTGCGGAATGTGTGGAATGCTTTCAGGAGAAAGAAAGGGTCTTTGAGTTTCTTTGTTTACTTGCTTTTGTTTGCTATGGTGTTTGAATAATTCCCCTGGAGGAATATTTGTTTTGGGAGTTTTTATGCCTGCGCTATCACTCTCCTGTGAAATGTCTGACAACTGAGGTGGCAAACTATATCTTCATGGCATGACTAGGGATGAGAATTAGATTGCAACATGGCTGCATCTTTGTTGTGAAAGAATGTTCCAGGATGTGCTATTTTTGAGAGTTGAAGCCACTCGTCATGGTCGCAAGTTTTCTTAGTTGAATTCTATATGATTAGCAGTAACTTCTGCTTTGATTTGTAGAACTAGGCATTTTAATGTTGCCTTTACAGTCTCAACAATGTAATATGCACATGCTTCATACATCAGATTTGTATTTCACCACATCATACAGAGCCAAGATTTTTGTTCATAGTCCCATATGTTTGATAAGTTGATTCCTGTGAACTGTATTGTGTATTTAGATTGATGAGGCAGATGTATTCAAAGAAGCAAAGCAGTTCACGTACAAAGATGGTGACCAGTTTGTCTTCATGGACCTGGTATGTTAACATCCATGAAATTCAATTTGTCGGAAAGTATAAATCTTGCAATACGGTAGATCTTTGCTGTCTAATTATAGGGTTATTGTATATAATAGGCAATTCATTGGGCAAGTAGTGAATATGATGGTTTATTGGTCTCCTCATCTTTTATTTTTCACATGTCAAGGTTTTTGGCTTTTTGCAGAGTACATATGAGGAAATTCGTCTGGCTGCATCTGATGTTGGAGACAAGACCAAGTTTCTGAAAGAGGGAATGGACTGTAATTTGTTATTTTGGAACGGAAAAGTACCCTCAATCCTTTTTGAACTTTGATATTTATTTCCTCTTCTTGTATTTATGTGAACCAAAAGAAAAGAGAAGCCTTGCTAACTGGATTTGAGAGGCTTTCTGCATTCAAAGAACTGTTTGAATCCACAGATTAAGTCAATTTGTTAGTGGTTATCAAATGACATCTAATGAGGAAAACAAAGTTGTACTATTATTTGCTTTTGCTGATGGGATAAATTTTATCATTTACCTCAGATAATCGATTTCGAACTTCCAATCTCTGTAAAGCTGGCTGTTGTTGATGTTGATCCTGGTGTGAGGGGTGACACTGCTCAAGGTAATGTCAGTTGAACCCAAGGGCAAATATATTTTCTAGGTCAATATTGTTTGGGTTTGGATTGCAACACAAAATAGTATATGTGGATATACATGGAAATCAGAATACCTTGGATCAAGTTGCACACATATCTAGCATCATTAGTTTATAACTAGATTGCACGGTTTACAGAACTTGTGTTATTTCTGTTCTAACCATAGCGTGTTTGGCAATATTACTATATGCGACTGCCACTACAGGTTTGTTTTGGCTTATTTTTTAACTGCATTGTGTTTCTTGTTTCATTATCTGCTGGTCTTTAATCAGAAGTGATTTTTTTTTGGTGCAGGTGGTTCAAAACCAGCTACTTTGGACACAGGTGCTGTTGTTAATGTTCCGCTGTTCGTTAATGTAGGCGATGAAATATTGGTAGACACAAGAACTGGGCAATACATGAGCCGGGCGTAAATTGTAGACTGAAATTTTCTTATGTTACAGGCTTATACGTAGCGGAGAGTTGCGAATTCCTTTCTTTTTTGTAGTTAAAATCTCATAAACTATTTAGTTTTGAAATTCGCATACAATGTAACTATTCTTTGTATTAGAAGAAGTAAATGTCGTTTCCATTTTGAATAGTGATCTCACTCTACAACAGCATCTTTCGTTCTACACTCGAAAATGTATGTACTGCAAATGATTTATTTTATTACGAGGAGTGTTTGATAAGTAAAATCCGCTTAGGATCAACATGTTAATTACTTAACCGACAGCTTTGGGACAAAGCGAATGGTTTTATTTTGGAGCATTCTACTCGTTGTGGCTTCTCGTGTGGAACTAAGCCTCTAGCCAGCGCTGCAGCGTAGATGCCGTGTGCATGCAAAAACCTTCCTTGTCGATTCAACTCACGGATCAAAAGATCATAGGACATTCTAGTTGGAATTTTCCCATTCTCATACATGAGAACTAACACCAAGATCACCTTGTCAACCATCCCCTCGATGCAAAACACCGGGATGACATTTTTCATGGTGATTACTCTAGGAATGTATCCCAATCTAATCATCTGCCGCAAGTTCAGTAAAGCATCGTCAATTTTCTTAGCCTTACAAAGAGCTTGAATCACAATCGTGCCACGGTCAAAGCAAGGTCAGGCTCATTGGCTAGGACTGAAGCCATAAGAAGACTATTGAATTCCACTAAAGTACATCCTTTTCTCAAAAACTTGAGATTTTCAATACGCTCTTTAGAGGGTAATCCTCTGATTGCATCAACATAATTCTGTACTTGCAATCTGCAATCTTTATTCTCCAAGCTTTCATCTTCGAAGGGTAAGCTATAATGGGTCTCAGGAAAGGTGGTCCCTTTCTTCTGAATTGAATGAGCTAATCCGGTCTTGTTGATGTCAGCAGGGCCTTGAGGAGGCAATAGCTCGGAAGGTTGGGGTAAAGCAAAATTGTTGATTGGAGATTTGTTCGGACTGAATTTGTGGGTGTTGGTGGAGCTAAAAGGGTTGGCAAGTGATGGAGAGTGACGAGAATGCACTGAAGGCATCGGCATCACACACAGAGAAGGGGGCAGCTGAGAGATGGGCAATTCATTTCTCAATTACTTGGTTGTTTCAAGTTCAAATGGTAAGCTAAGAAAAGGATATTTCAAGAAAATCACTATCAGACAAAATGTCGTTATTTGTATCTTGGTCATTTAGTAAAACCAAGAAAACTACTCAGGTGATCATATAATATAATTCTTCTTTCCCAATTCCTTTTTCTTTCCAACACTTCTTTGTTTTACCACTTCTGAGAAATATACATTATCCGTTTCAAGAGGCATGAAAGTTGAACAAGAAAAAAAAGGTATTTGTTGCGAAATTAGCTACCCCTTCCAGTTGAAAGATTAAATTTCTTAGTGATGTGATGTAGTATTTCAATTATAAGTAATTTAATTTAAACTTTTATTGGTATCAAACTCAACTCTAATAGTAAAGATCGGATCGTGAATTTAAAATGTAATGGAAGCAATTAAAAATGAATTATAAAAAAAATAGCTCTGCATTCTAATCTCTCCTCTACTGCGAATTATAAGATCAAGAACACTATACTTCTCGTATATAGTATGTCAAATGTGTGCATGATCATAGTAAACTAATCAATCAAACGAAAAAAAGAGCCAAAAAAACATATAGGCATAATGTGGAATGATAAGAATTAAATCTCAAACCCTTACTGATCTACTAAAAGCCTTCAAATAAAATCTAGGCTCTTTGGCCTTCTCACTCTCATCAACTTCTCTTCCACTCTTCTTGACCTTCCTACTTCTACCTCGAAACATTGGCTTCAACAACTTCTTCAACAACTTCTCAAACCCAAACCCACCACCACCACCACCCTCCTTCCTCCTCTTCCCTTGCTTCACCTTTGAAACCAATGGCGGCTCTGCCACCAACCCTTTTGGCGGCTGCATGAACCGAGACCCACGCACTCCTCCTGGCTCCGAAAGACTCCGACCCAATATAGCTTGGTTCAACTGAATCTCGAAAGAGAGTCTCTCAAACTGGTCAAGTAATGTGCTTTGTTCATCCCCAAATCTTTTCAGCACCACTGAAATCTCGTCCATTTTGTGGGTTCTTTTGTTGTTTGGTATCATTTGCTTCGAATGTTGGGTTTTTGTGGTCTTTCTTATGTGTTCTTTATCACGTTAGGAATTTTGGTCGTTGTGGCTTTTTGGGTGTGGCTTGAAGAAGCTGAGTGAGTTTTTGAAAGCCAAGC
Organism: Flueggea neowawraea; assembly: GCA_948243855.1. Taxonomy (NCBI): domain Eukaryota; kingdom Viridiplantae; phylum Streptophyta; class Magnoliopsida; order Malpighiales; family Phyllanthaceae; genus Flueggea; species Flueggea neowawraea. The sequence continues at coordinate 4,268 of CAODLS014179991.1, read as the reverse complement.
TGGTAAATTGATGGAAGTAGAGACGTGATGGGTTCCATTCTTGAAGTGTACAACAAAATGGAAGGTGAAAAGCTTTGATGTGTTGCTGTTGCCTAGTTGTGTCTAATAAATACGCCTAACCAATTTAAGAATTAACCTACGCTATACTTTACCAAGGTTTGCATGGACTTCCAGTCGAATCGGATCATAATTCTGTCTTCTCATTCTTATGATTAGACATAACATGAATACAACAAAAATAAAATTCATATTAATCTTATCGTATCATAATTATGTATTTCGTTATTTTGTAATTATGTTAGAAATTCTAACTCTTTCGGGCAGTGTTTTTGTTTGATTTTTATTTCAAATTTATCATATTTTTTTTAAATTACCCTTTATAATGGAGTGATACTGCATTCAAATTATGAAACTTATCTTAATTCAACGATTATTGGTTCTGACGATGACTTTTTCATCACTAAAATGCAGTCGCTAATAAATTATGGCACTTAAATAAATGTACATTTTTATTGAAATACTTAATTGGGAAAATGTTGATCCACATGAAGAATTCGTGTAAGTCATGAAGGGATTGAGCCGACAAGGTGATGAACAAGTCGTCAATGCACATCTTTGCACTTTATTCTTTCTTGTATCAAACCAAAGAAACCTGTTCTATTCCCTCGTATCCTCTTCTACTCTATTTGCCTTGTTTCACACTAAAGTTCTCATATTCTTCCCTTTTAATGGATTTTTTATTTTTCATTTTTTTCCTTAGACTAAATAGCAGATATTAATGTAAAGATATATATATATATTTTGGAATTGTAATTCATGTTGGATATTAATGTAAAGACATAAGTTGATTGGCCGACCTTGCTAGGGTTTGGATCATGTTGCAACTACCATGTTTTGTAGCCAAAAAATGCAAAAAAGAAAAAAGATTAATAGAATCGAATATTTTTGGAGTTAATAACTGAATTATTTTTAGAGATCTAAAAAGCTCTGATATGGTTTTTTGAAGATATTAGTTGTAATCAGTTTTTCTTGTTGAGATAGAGAAGAGAGAAAAGAGACTTCGAGGAGGTTTATTCAAAGGGTTTGGTTTTGGTTTCAACTAGATCTATGGATTTTAGTTGGATCGGTTTTGGTTTATAACGGATTTTTAACCTTTATTATTTTTATATTCAATCAAATCCATGAAATGTTACTATTTTGGTTTCTAATCAAATCCACAGGATGCTATTTCAGTATGCAAACAACATTCAAACGGTATTCAATTGGTATTTAACCAAATCCATGTATTATTATTTTGGTATATAGATTGAACAAAGTTTGGTATCATGTAATGTTATTTCGGTATCTAACCAGTATTCGACTCATGGTCAAATGGGAATCAAGTTATACTTAAACCATTTTTAATTAGAATTCAAGTGGTTTCTAATCCCTATTGAATAGTAGAAATGTATAAATGATATCCAATCAATTTTTAAATAGTATTCAACTGGTATTTAATCCGTTTTCAATTAATATTCAAGTTGTTTTTCTTATTGAAAATCAGAATTGTGTAAACAGTATTCAATCAATTTTATCATAGTCTTGAATTGGTATTTAACCTATTTTCAACTAATATTTAAGTAGTTTTCAGTGTGTATCCCTTAAAAATTAGAATAGGCTCAATGATATTCAATCATTTTTGAAATACTATTCAGTTTAATATTTCACCTATTTTCAATTAGTATTTAAGTGGTTTTCAATGTGTATCCCTTGAAAATTAGAATTTATATCCATTGGAGGTCATTTTGGTATGCAAATAGTATTTGAATGGTTTTAAATCGATTTTCGATTTGTATTGAATGGGTTGGCAACCTAATATATGTAGTTTACTTTGGTATCCAAATAATATCCAAATAGTTTTCAACTTGTAGTCAGTACATGAATCCTTCCCAATGGCGAGAACATGAGTGACACGTGCCCACATACTGTTTTGATCGCCTGCACACTGTTAGTCGCACAGTGCGAACTTTGATTTTTTATTCTTGTAATATATATATTTTTTTTTTTGGAGACAGTCCGGCCCAAGTTTAGTATATTTTGTTCATCATATTAAGAAACAATAAATCTAGCGATATATTAATTTTGGAAACATTAGATTGTAATTCTGTATTGGATCATTTTCAGATTCATGGCACAAATATTAACATGTTACGGATCAACTAGACTTATTTTCAATATTTTGGCAAAAAATCGAAAATTATGAGCACTACAGTACCAAATTTTATAAATTAACTTTTCTACTTTAATAAATTACATTTTTAATATCCTTTAAAACTTATTTGAAGCTTATTTATAATTTTTTTTAAAATATTTTCATTTTTTTGATTTATTTTAAATTTATTTAAGGCTTTTTTATATATTGTTTATCTATTATTTCTTGTTTAAAACGTTTTTGTATGTTATTTATATGTTGTTTTTTATTTTAAAACTTGACTATTGTGTATTTATTGTTGATATCTTATTTATATGTTGAAAATAACATACAAACAAGTTATTAGTAACATATAAATAATATATAAATAATAAATTAATAACATATAAATTACAAATTTATTCATATATTTATTTTCAGCAAGTAAACAACATATATACAATATATAAACAATAAAACAATAACGTATATCTTATTTATATGAAGATTATATGTTATTTATATGTTGAAAACAACATATAAATAAGATATCAATAACAAATCAACAACATATAAAAAATTATATTTTGTTTATTTATTATTTTGGACATATAAAACACATGTAAACAACATATAAATAAAATATTAGTAAAATATAACAATATTCAAATAATATATAACTAATATACTAATAAAATAGTTTATCCATATGGATATTATATTTATATGAAATAAAAATTCTTATTTGTAAATCTAAAAATGGCGGGATGACAAAATAATGGAAATTATATGTGCAATAAGCAAAAGTAAGCTAACTGAAACAAATATTGGAAAGCAGGCGAGGAAACCGCGTAATTACCACTTCTGTATTGGTTCCATAGAACTAGACTCTTATTAACGACGTTTCGTCTAAAAGCCCATAATATTCAGAAAATAAACGGCCCATGCCATCGTCTCTCTCTCTCGTCGCATCTCGTTTGCTCTTCCCGTCCATCTCTGATCTCTCTGATCTGCACAGCAACGCAACCCACAGCTCCACCCAAACGTTTCTCCAAACACAAACCAACAACAACAACGTCGTTACTATCCAAATCCTTACAACCATCTCTAATCTCCGCTCTGATCCAATCTTAAACCGTAACAGTAACAGTAACAATAATCACTCTCTTCTTCACCTACCTCTCTTCTTTCCACTGCATGCAACTTGAGAGTTGAGATCTAGGCCGTCCAGTTTTCCTCTGGAGATGATCTAATGATGATTCAAGATTGACGAGGTTGTTTTTCAGTTTTGTGATGGAGAGACATGGGTTTGTCGCACAACTACTTTTGTTGTCGTTTTTTGTTGTTATTGTCTTCGCCGATGTTTCTTCCGCTTCTTTCCTCTCCAACCTCAGTCTCCGAATCTTAGTGTCCACCACCAGCGATTCCAAACCTGTCCAAGTAAATCTCTCTTTCTTTTTTTTTTAATCATTTAATAAGAACAAAAAGAAGGATTTAATAATAATTTTTTATTGTTTGTTTGCGTTCCCAAGGCATCGCCATCGCCGAGTCCGGTTCCTCTACAGGTTGTTGGCAATACGACAGCAAATACGACAGAGGATTCTACCAAGGTTTCTAACGACAAGTCGTCTACTGCTGATTCGAAGGAATCGAAGAGTACGGTCACTGTGACGGACACTCCATCTCCGCGAAACCGAACGGACGCTGATAAGGACACTAGTGGTGAAACTAAGAAGAAGGATGATGATGAGAAAGCCAATTCAGGGGCCGAAGTTGGTAGGAACTGTACGGGAGTTTCGAGGAGGTGCAAGGATCAGAAGTGGTTGGTTGCCTGCATTCTTGATTTTCAATCTGGTAAGTTCGTGCTAGCCACATGTATTTGGTTCTTGTTTCGACGAGTTAGAAATCGATGGTAGTGATTAGATTTGAATGCTACGCCTATTTGTATTATATGTTAGAAATTGGTTTCGTATTGTTGATAGTGTTGGACAAACTATTCATGCAATTTTGAATATTAATTTAGTGAAGTAACAGTTTTAAGATTAGATGGCAGGCGATGGTGAAATGCCAGCATTTGGGGCAATTAGCTATAGTTAGT
>CAODLS014179871.1:0-34056 GCA_948243855.1 Flueggea neowawraea | reverse complement strand
AACCCAGAAATCATTCAAACCATTTTCTACTCAATCCAGAAACTTCAAACCATCAAAATCGGTCCAACCAATTTCAAATTTAACCAACTAAGTTTCAAACAAAGCTCACCCGAACCTTAACCTTCAACCTATCCTCATGTCCTACCATCTTAATCCATGAAAATCCAACCAAAAGCAACTCTAAAATCATGACCAGAAACGTTTCAAAACCAAAGCATCAGTTCCCCAACATATGTGAGCAAAAAAACGAAAAAAGAAAGCCCAAGCTATTTTAACAAAGAAATGAAGGAGATTTGAGGAGCAATAACTTACCTTATTTGAAGAAAATAAGGCACGGCAATGGAGAGGAACTGAAGAACACGTGTTGGAGTGATGAAATGAAGAAGAAAGAGAAGAAAAAGAGCTTATATGGCGGTGAAATCGTGATTGAAATTCAGAAGAAAATCAGGGTGGTTGGCAAAGTATGGGCTGTTGATTTGAAAGGAAAAGACGAGGAACGGCGTTGTTTGGAAAAAGGGAAAAAATGTTGCACAGCCTCCCTCGAACGACATGCGCTCAACACGGACGACATCCTTCAAGTATGCCAACGACACGCAGCATGCATCACACACACAAACGCCCAGTCGCCCATTTTTCTTTTGTTCCAATTTTTCCTTCCAATTTTTCATCGATTCCCACCTAATTAATCAACCCTAATCACTTCCAAAACCTCATTAGTCACCAAAATAACATCTAAAAGAAAAAATTAACCTCTCAATCATCAAAATAAAAATTTAATAAATAATAAAATAAAATAAAAATTATTGAAATAATTATTCGGAATGAGCATAATATTACATGTAAGCTCTCCTCCCTCATTTCCATCTAAAATCTCTATAGATCCAAAAAACTCTTAAATCCTCAAAAACTAAAATTAGAAGCTCTACAACGCTCAAAATCATTTTCCTCTTAAACCAACAAAATCGAACAACACGACCAATGTGTCCTTGCTCCCCTCTATCTCGTCGATTCTCTTACAAACCAAAAACTCCAGACATTGCATCGTCACTTATGTGCTACGAAAATTCTAACCAAACCCGTTGCTTCATTTCTCTCAACGCGGTGGGTGTTGAATTCGCTCCTCTTCCACTTTGTCCAGATCCAGCTGGTCTTTCCTGACAGAATCACCACTAGTGTAAGATTCACACTTGCAAGTTTCTTCTGCGGCCAGAGATGGTGGGTGTGGGTTTATGGTTTCTTAGTGGGTTTCTTTGGTTGCTTCATTGGTTTCAAATCTGGGTGTGTGGATTGAAGTTTAAAGTTGCGTCTTAAGTTCGTGGCTCGATGGTGTTGGGTTTCTAAGTGAGTTCGCCATGGGGGGGTCTTATTTGCCTGAATTGGTAGGAAAACCTTTTGCCTCATCTGGCGTACAGACTGCCAACCGACTAAATTACAGCTCCATGACAACCTGAGAAGACCATATGCTTGAATGCAGAAAGCGACAGTATATATAGTATAGCTAAAATTCCAGCTCGGCTACGGCAAAAAGAATCTAAATATTCGAATGCTAGAAATTATACCTGATTTTGCTGCCTGACGTTGTATATGCATGAGAGGAGCTGAAAAATACTAGTAATATGAGCTGTGTTGTAAAATTGAGGATGGCACATACATGAAAAGTTATGCTTCATCTAAGATTCAGCTGCTAGTTGATAAAGTTGGCTAAGTATACAAAAATAATCATGTACGCTGACAAATTTTCGTAATATTGTTCAAACGAGCATTCCGTTATTTCAAGTCTAAATAACTAAGGCAGGAACCCATGATATATCACCAATACTATTACAGTTTGTCTGCAACAAACTCAAGGGTATCTACTTAAGAACCAATAGCAGAAAGCAGTTGACGCAAACACATTTCACTTCAATCGAGCCGAAAACATAGGATCTGTTACTAGGAGGGTGCAAAAAATAGTATTCGAAGAAATGCAGCTTAAGAGCTTTAATTTTCTGGCCATGCTTCTAGCATGCTCTTATTTACTTGAACAAAAGAATAAGATAAATCAAATGCAACCAAATCTTTACTCCATGATTGTAACATTACTAATTTGTAATCCCCTAGGTCCTATCAAATTTTTTAAAATTTAGACTTTCCAAATCAAAAGAGATTTTGAAGTCGGCCTAATCAAATATTAAATAAATAAATTACGTAGACTTATACCCAAAAGGAGAAGAAATTGAAGACTAAAAAGTTGAGAGACCCAATTGGCTAGACAGAAGAGATGAAAGGCAATATTTTCTATAACCTCAATTGAACTTAGAGCACTTCACTCCAAAACCTCACCAACACATGCAAACTTTAGACACTAAAACAAAATGTGACGATTAATAATTGCTAATAAAGAATGCCAGGCTCTCATGCATTTCTTAGACATTCTATCAAGGGTTAAATCATATTTCGTCCCTGTGTTATATTAAAATCTTCTCTCCAGTCTCTGTGGTTTCAAAAAGCTCATCTCTTCTCCCCAAAGTTCAAAAAAACGATCAGTCGTTCGTCCAACATTAAAAATTCTGTTTGTTTTGATAATGTGGAGTGAAATTTGAATTAAAATAAATTTTAATAACAGAATTGCCCTTGCACCTTTATTTGTCTCTCTCTCCGGCTCTCTTCACCTCTCTCTCTCACCTCCCTATCATTCTCTCAAAATTAAACTCAAGCATTTCATAAATATACCTAATATATGTATTATATTTAAGAGAATACGGAATCAGGTCTAGTCACCCCTGTAAGTCCCAAAAAAATTAAAATAAGGATTGTTTTGGTTTTTCAATAAAAAAATTAAAAATTCTATAAATATTAAAGCTTGCCCAAACATTAACTAACAATTTAGAAGACATTTCCACTTTAAAAAAATCATCAATTTAATGTAAGTGGAATTTAAATATATGTGGTCAATTTTTTTTTTATTAGTTTGGTTTTGAACTTCTAAAATAACTCCAACTGAACTAAACAAATCATTTTTGAAAAATTGAATCAACCGAATAAATCATTTAACTAAACTATAAAACTTAAGGACCCATTTAGTTTAGAAAATTTTTTGAAAATTCTTTAAAAATTATATTACCAAACTAAAAAATTAGAGAAGTTGTTCAAAACTTTCATTTTTTCTATGTGAAAACACAAGTTTCTAAAACTAAATTTTTATTACTTTTAAAAACAAATGGTGGTGCTGCAACGGTGGCATGAAAATCTAAGTCAAAAAAAATTTGGTTCTTTTTTCTTGAATAGGTTTATAATGAATGAATTTATTTTGCTCTTTGTATTCATGAAATAATTGAAGAATCAAAAATAGATTTGCATTTTGTTAATGGAATACTGTGAATAAAAATCTAGATAGTGGATTTCAAATTATTGAAACACTAGAATCAAACATTATTTGATTTAAGAAACAAATGATGTGTTTTATCTCAAGTTCGTAAAAAAATAGTTTCATGTCAATTTTTTATAAATTTGATGTGTGTGAGAGGGAAGGACTAACATTGTGAGAGAGATGAAGGAGAAAAGATTTGAGGAGGAAGGATAAAGGTAAAATAGATTTTTTGTCAAAATATGTTACATTTAACGGACAGAGACTAACGGTTGAACGTGTTTGTGAACCTCGGGGAGAGGAGATGAGTTTTTTGAAACCACTGGGACCGGAGAAAAGATTTCAATAGAATACAGGGATGGTATAGGATTTAAACCTTCTATGAAGTAAACCCATTCGGGCCTATCAATATATCCTTCACCTCTTTTCTCTGCTAACGTAAACCCATGTTTCTTCACTTTCTTCTGTCTCATCTCATTTCTTAGACATTCTATCAAACATGTTACCGGCATAAGATACACATCCACATTTACCATACATATCAATTATCACTCCCTACGCAGACCTCATTTTCAAATTCCAATCGCTTCAACGCAACTCAACTTCCTTTCCTTTACTCAAATCAAGTAAACCAACACGAGCCTTCAACACAATGGAGAAAATAAATTTGTTACAAAATTGAATGCTTTCTCACAACAAACAGTAGTACAACTTCTATATGATCACTGTAAAATGCAGAGACTAAAACCATCTAATTCACAGCATAAACATTTGGGTTTTCAAAATGAAGCTAAAAGCAAATTTGGCACTCAGAGTACTACAAATATACACTCAGCATCACTACTTTCTACGAATTGCTAACACTTCAAAGATCACGCAAACCAAACGCTATTACTCTAAAAAGTTAAAAGAAGCAATCAACTTAAATTAGTTAAATGAATAAATGATTGAAACTCGAAACCTTTTTATGGGCCTCAATACGGCAAAAAGCTTGCTCATGCCTTCCTTTCTCCTCTTCTTCTTCCTCATGAAACCCAGTAACGTATTCCCTTTATAAACCACAGCCAATCCATCAATAATTAAATTGAAAACAAAATCACCAATAAATTTTTTATATTAATTGTGTGAATTAAACAACATAACGGTAGTAGCACCTGAGAGAAACTTTTCGTCGAAAGAGATGGCTAGAGATTTTATTTTTTGGTTTCCAATGGAGCTAGTGCTTTATGTGCTGAATTCAAGTTAGTGGTGGTATGGACTCATTCTTTTCGAGATTATCTTATGATCAAGATCCACCTCTCTATCTCGCTTCCTTCTCAATTTGAAAAAAAAAAAAAGCAATTTGAAAAAACTAAGACGAAATCGATTTCAGAAAAGTGGGTCTTGGATCATAAAGATGATCTCGAAAAGACCCTACCTAAAAAATAGAATTGAGCTCTTATGAGTGGGGTTTTAGTTTCTTTAATTTTCTGAGTTTTCTGAATTTCTTGGAGGGATTGAAGACATAAAAGTTTAGTTTTTTTTCCTTTTTTTCTTGAAAGATTAGTTGATGAAAAAATTTGGCTTCTTGGTGGATGAGGATAGAGATTTGTTTTTCTTGGCAGTGGTCTTTCATTGCTTTTAAAGAATTTCTTTCCTTTTTTTTGGGGCTGACTCCATTTAAAAAATTTCAATTATTGTCATCTTGTTGTGTTAATATAGGGATTTTTATTTTAATGAATTTTGGGTAGAAAGTATTAAATAAAGTAGTAGATAAAAGTTGGGGATTAAAATAAATTGTGTGTAGTGAAAAGTTGAGTAGGCGTCCCGCGAGACTCTTAAAATAACACATGGGTTACAGATGAAAAAGCTGAGGGGTTAGGAACTGGGGACTTTATAAAATAACAATAAAAATGCTGATTAGGCGTCCCACATGACAACTTTAAGGACCGTGGGTTACGAGTAGTCTTAGTGATAACTTGGGAAAGTTATTTTTGCTGATCCATTTGTTGTCTATTCGATGGGTATATGAGGATTTGAGAGGACAATCATGTTGGGTAATAAAAGATGGTTCGAAGTTAAATTTTTGGACAGGACAATGGTTGTTGCCGACGGTAGCACAAAGATTATCTCTTACTACTCAACAACAATGGTCTTTGATAGATACAATCGAGGACTTTAGTATTAAAAATTTCAAGTCCCTTCCAGACTCATTTGGCACGGATGTTAAATAGGCAGTCAAGGCAATGCAATTTTTGAATGAACAATCTCATGCCTGTATTTGGGAGTATGCTGCTAGCGGCAAGTTTATTGTCAAAGGGTTTTACCAGATGCTCACTGGATTCAGCGACGCCACACCGTGGAACAAATTTTTTTGCCAAATATTTATTCCTCCATCTCGTTCCACTGTGGGGTGGCGTGCTTTTCTGGGTTATCAACCAACAGAAGAGAAGCTGCAGCAAAAAGAATACAACTTTCCGTCTAGGTGCATTTTTTTGCAAGGAGTCCTGTGAGACATTGAATCATTTATTGGTAACTTGTAGGGTGAGCAAGAAGATTTGGATGACCATTTCTTCTCTCTTTGGAATTCGGGTTCAGCATGATAGGGATCTAAGGTCGCTTATAAGGGCGGCAATGGCAATTCAATTGAGCTCTCAAACGAAGGTTCTTTAGAATGTTGCTATTGTTAGTTCTATCTTGATAGTTTGGCCAGCACATAATGCGACGATATTTAATGGTCACTCTATTAATGTTTTTAATCTGTTGCGCCGTTTGTAGAAGTGTATCATGAAAGCGGATAATTTCATAATTGGATGTATGAAGGATACACTAGATGAGTTATCGCTATTTCAAAATTTGGGGATTGCAAGTATCCCACGGAAAGCTCCGAAGATTATTACAGTAGTTTGACGGCCTCCACCTGCTATTGGATTAAAGTTAACACTAGGGCTGGAAATTTCTGACACGATAACACGATTTGTGAGTACACGATTACGACATGACACCAATGACACAAATTCAATTTTTATAATATTTATGTCATGTATAATGATGTGTGATATGTAAATGACATGACACGATTATGACACGTCTAACACAAATTGCCACCCCTAGTTAACACATACGGGTCTGCTCTTGGGGCACTAGGTCCTCAAGGTGTTGGTGGGGTTTTCTGTAATGCTAGAGACTTTTCAAAAGGAGATTTTGCTTTCTCTATTGGCCAATCTTTTGCATTTATTGCTAATGTCACGAACCAAAATTAGGTCATGACCAGCGTACGAGTAGAACCGTCTATAGAAGCTTGGCCCATCTCGCACAAGCCTCGGAGAAAAGAAACTACCCAGATTCATATTATTAATCGGTTTATTTACCATATTAAAACGTTTAACAAAGATAAGTTGTTTTTTTGAAAATAATATTTCCCGAATATAAATAAAACATAATTATATATCAAAAACACTAGATAAGTAACTTATGTAAAATCATTAAACATTATTTAGCAGATACAAAATCATAACCCATTACTCGGTGTGGAGCATCTAACATAATAAAAGAACTCGGCCCGAACAAAAGGACATTGCTAACCAAAAGACGCATCACTGGTATCCAAGATGTGGTATAGTTGTCGAAACCAAAACTGTAAACCTGAAAGATTATAATCAAAATAGAAAGAAAAATAAAGGGGGTCAAACCCAGTGAGGGAAAACACTTCAGATCGTCTCATACGTGCCTCACAAAGACTGTTTTGAAAACAATTCAAAAATATCATATGTAGATATAAGTGTGTATACGTATATGCTCTAAATATACATAATAGTTATGAAATTCCTTTTTGAAATCGTTCACAATCAAAGCAGACAATAATCAATTTTTCAAACTATATAACCAATTAACTTAAATAAAACTTTTAGTTTTCAACACATATAATAGATATCATATTTATTTGACAAAATATTAGAATGATATCAAAACCAAACATAATATTAAATTTCCAAATTTACATCATCAGAGAATAATATTTATTATTTCAAAAATATATATATTTTAGAGGATAATAATTACTTATCCAAATAATTCTAGAGAAAAATATTGAAACTTGATGGAACCAGAATACAATTTCCAAAATATTTACAAGGAACAAAAATATTTAATTCTCAAAATATTTTCAGAGAAAAGTATTCAAGAAAAACTTAACTGAATCAAATATTATATTCATCGAGTTAACCGAACTCAATAATAGTCACATAGGCAAAGATTAGCCACTAAGGCACCATGGTATAGCCACAAAGGTAAGTATAGGTCGCTCAGACACAATATATAGCCATTTAGGTAATTGATACAACATCGGTGTATTATAGCTACGCTACTCTGTAGCTGGGTGTCCCAAAACAAATATTTTACGAAACATTGAAAAATATATTTTATTCAAAATGCTCAAACATATAAGATATAAAGCAAAAGGATTATTCACCGAAAATCATAATCAATTTACACGGAATATTTATGGCAAAACATATTAAATTTCCAGAAAGCAGGATAATTATTTCAAACATAATATTTGTATCAAAAAATATTTTAAACCCTAACAGAGTACTTATTTCAGAAAATCATAATAAATATTAAATCTTAATATTTATTTCAGAAAAAAAAAATTTCTAAACCAATTTCCACAACAGAGATTATCACACAAATTAGATCTTTAGGATTTTCTGTCCTTTATTTATTCCAGATTACATGCCAAGTATAGACACATAAAAAATAATATAGATTTAGAAGACACAACCTATGTGTCTGAAACTGCTATCCACTCACCTAGATATCCAAGCTGAATGGCTCAGTCATGCACCCTTGGCGATTAGCTGACCTCGCTGACCGGAACACGAAGCTGAAACAATTATCAGGACGAAATCAAAGACGTGATACTGGTATTATGGCGATACCAAATGTATGATATGCAAATGTAAATGCAAACACTCGCTCGATAACGAAAAACCTATTTCGGTCAAATATCTAAAGCTTTCGTCTCAAAAATCAAAACCTACGTAAAATTACAGTCTAGTCCCTACTTATGTAAAATTACCATTTAGTCCCTAAACCTTGGAAAATTATAAATTGGTCCCAAACTTTTCAGAATTTATAATTTAGTCCTCTAAGTATTTTAAATTTATAACTAAGTCCTCCAATTTCCTAAAATTATAAATTTAACCCTAAATTCTGAAAAATTACAAATTTATCCTCACTTCCTAGAATTACAATTTTTAACCCAAATGCAAAATATCACGTCCAGTCCCTAACAAAATATTCAAAATTGTGTCAAATTGCAGTGTTGATCCTTTTATCCACAAAACACACTAAACAGTCAATTAATTAAACCCGTAAACACTAACTTGTCCTCCAATAAAAACACGTTTCCCTCATCTTCAACAGCCCAAAAACTCATGAAATTCATTTCCTCTTTCGTCCCAGAAACTCCAAAGCCACAACACAGTCCACACATTTGGATAACCAACAAAACAACTTCAAGGAACCAAGCCAAACACCACCATCTTCCTAGTCTAATGTTCTACCATTTTAATCCTAAAAAAATCCCACTAAAAACAAGCTCAACTGAAAAGCTCTCCAAAACCGAGTCTTCAGTCCTCCAAAGAACCCAGAAATGTCAAACAATCATGAATGCAAAACAGAGTAAAAACTTGGTATTGTAACAGAAAATGAAAGAGGAATGAGCACCTAATATTTACCTTATTTGAAGGAGATGAAGCTCGGAAATGGAGAGGGACTGAAGAGGATATGTTGGAGTGAAGAAATGAAAAATAAAGGGAAGAAAATAAGTTGATAAGGGCGGTGGAATCGGCGTGCAAAATCATGAAAAAATCAGAGATGGACGGTGCCTGGGCGGTGATTTGAAAGAAAGCAAAACAAGAAACGACGACGTTTTCACGCAGGTGACTGCACAGTGAATCCTGGACGACATGAATGCAACGTCGACGATAGACGAATCATCTGGGACGACGCGTCGTTTCTCTCAGGCATTCAACTCTGCCATGAAAGGACGACAACAAATGGGAACGGACGACAGCATAAACACTGCCACTCTGGCAGACGACATGACACTTGCTCTAAACAAAGGAACGAACAGTCGCCCACTCTCCTTTGCAATCCGATTTAATTTTCATTTTTTCACCAATTTCTAATTAATTAATCAACTCTAATCACTTCAAAACTTCATTAATCACCCAAATAAAATTTAAAACACAAAAATTTAATTTTCCAACATAAAATTATTTTCCAAAATAATTAGAAAAATTATCAAAAATTAATCCAAAAATACCAATTATTACATATTATTTTCCAAATTAAATGGGAAAATTTCCAAAATAAAATTGTCAAAAATTCAGGATGTTACAGCTATTAAGAAGGCATCAGAGTGCGGACGCTTACACTTATGGTTAGACAGTAATTCATATTTCGTAGTATATCTACTCAAATCAACGACAGAAGAGGTGCCATGGTGCTGTCGGATTGTATGGGCAAACTTTTTGAGTAAGCTTTCGCATATGACAGTAGTTGTCTCTCATGTATATCGAGAGGATAACAGCGAGGCTGATGATCTAGCTATTTAGGGGGCACAAACTGCAGGCTACCATTGGTGAAGCTCTCTTCTAGATTTTTATAATAGCTTAGTCTATGATGATTTTTCAATGCTACAGTTCATGTAGTACCTCGGTTGTTTGAGAACTTATTGTATTCATTTTCTTTTCATTTAATAATAATTTGGAGCTCTAAAGAAAATGATGCAGATGTTATTAGGATGTCAACTTAATTAAGATGTCATAGTACACTGATTCCTAAACTTCTCACCTTTCATGAAAATGTTAAATGAAAAAATTGAATATACTAAACAAAGCTGAGTTTTGAATAACAGTTAGATGACTATAATAATGCAAGTAAACAGTTGCCATTTTAAGTGGTCTTAAATTTAAAAATGTATTGATAAATAAGTTCCCCTGTTTTACATAAATAGTTTTTGTTTGGGTTTAAATATTATATCTAATATATTCGGAACATCTCAAAGAAGAACACGATTAATAAATATATAGGCCATGTATAGTTGAGAAAACAATTTTTTGTAATTTATTTTCAGCTTTCTATTTTGTTTTTATTTTTTGAAATAAAATAGTAAAAAATTCTAATTTCCCATGAATAAATTATTTATTTTTCCATTTCTGTTTTCTAATTTTTTAAAAAATAATGAAATTTTTTCTTAATTAAACAGACTTATAGCATTCCTCCTAAAAAAATAGTATATGGAATTCAACATTCAACATATGGTTTACTCCTACGTTTGCGGTTTTATATCAAAATAAAATTGATGGTGGCGGATGTTGTCACCTTCCCAGTCCGGCTAATATGTGGGAACTATGGCAAACGATTGCAATATGGGCACACGTTCTTCTTCTGAAGCCACTTCTTTATGCAGTCTGCATGGAACTCGTGCCAACAGTAGTACAACGTACCAATTTTATCTCCACTCTTATAGTCTTCCTGATTGTTCCACACCACAAAAGTAATAAATAAGCAAGTGGAAGTTCATTAATTAATGTGAAATTAATACATTATTTTCGTACTGCAAAATTAATCATAATACCAAGCAGATGCAGCAAGTCTGTGAATGCTGACCAGACAAACTTGCATATTTAATCCAACGGCAGATATGTCCATCCTGCAACCAAAATAATTTGCTCGCCTCAAATCCGGATGAAAACTTATCCAGATATGAGTGACATAAAAAGAAACTATTTGAGAAAAGAAAACGAATTGAAAATGAGAGAAAAAAAGTACATGTTCAACAGAATCTGTTGGAGTTGTGGACATATCATATTCTCTGATCTTCAAACGCCTATTGATTACATCCTGTGTCAAGCCAGATGCCTCCATCAAGATATAACACTCAAGCCATGTACGTACGTCCTAAACCAAGAATGTAACATCAACAGCCTAAACAAAGATATAATCTAAACAAAGCTGACTACTTACTTGACACTTGTGATGATCAGTCTTTAAAATTTGCTTACCTGATCGTCAATGAGTAAATCTTTGATATTTTCTTCCCTTCTATATTGTTAAACCATTGACTCCATTGACGTCATTGACAATACATAGAAGAATGTCTGCTTATAAATAGATTAGATGAAATATACCCATTACTCCTTAGATCGGAAATCAAATACACATTAAACTTATATAAACACGGTGAAAGTGGAATACCGTACTATAAGGAACGTTGCTTGAGCTTGTCGTAATTTCCTGCAAGAAAACATAACAATAGTAAAATTTTATGAAGCCAAATTGTTTGCGATGCCCACTATCAGCACTACTAACATCCATATCCTTACCCCGTATTTCCCACATGGACAATACATGATCACGGTTGCACGTCCATCTTCATGACGGATCACTTTCTGGGTTTTCCTCTGGAAAGGAGTTGTCGTAGTCCTTGTTTGTCTAGAGTTCTCCATGCTTGAGGAACCCGAACTCTCAGTTTCCGAACCTAATGATCAAGATGATTAAATAATGCGCAACAGTAATATGAAAACAACGGTATCTGACAACGAGAAAAATTAATAGGCTAACAGTATTGCTAAAATTCATTCCGCTATGCATCAGCGGGTTCAATGATTCAACGGGTGTATAGTGCCATTAGTGTATGAAGTTGGCCTAGCTGAGCTGGTATACTGGTTAATTGGTTGTTTTCTTCAAAGACTTTAATCAACCCAGAGTTTAATTTTTTCCATGATCTCATGGACCCAGTCTTAGAAATTGAAAAACCTTACGGAGAAAAGAAAGCAAAGTAGGAAACAAGTTGGTAAACTATAAAAGAAAAGAAAATACTCATTCGATAAATAGACAAACCCAGATCGTCAACGGTGATAGAGAGCGGGGAGAGAGAAAGAGCGTCGACGGGAAATAGAGATGACTAGCGAGAGAGAACAACGCTGTCTACGGGATTGAAGAGGCAGAAAGCGGGGAGAGAGAGAGAGAGAGAGAGAGAGATTTTAGGATTTGTGGGATCTTAAAAATATAAATATTTTTTGTAACTTCTAAGAAATTGATTTATATGTGCTGTCAAAAAAAATTGACTTATATGAAATAATTAGAAATTTATTTATGAAATAATAAATAATTTTTAGAAATAAAATGAATTTTGTATGTAAGTTCGTTAGCCTCATTTCAACAAAGTTCTAGACACAAGGGTAAAATTGTGAAATAGGAAAAACCTGACACACGAAATAGTAAACTTACTCTTCTTTTATTTGTTTTTCTGTCTTTTCATCCTGAAGTAGATTATTGTACAAAATCACTCGTACACACCAATATACAAACGCAGCCCATCTCTTCCTCTCTTTGCCGCCAACCTCCTCCTCCTTCCTCTGCCCACAGCCACCCTTCCCTCCCATTTAATTTTCGGTTAGACTCACTCCTTGTCAGCCCTCACCTCCCTCACTGTGCCGCTGCAACGACGCCACCACCCCTGCAGTTATTGGTATGTTCTTATTGTCACACACCCTACTCTATCATATAACTATACTATAATATGTAATTATATTCATATAATATATGTTTCTACATATCATTCATATTAAAAAGGTACATAAAAAATTTTTGAACATAACATGTAACATATTTAACAAATTTATAGACAACACTGTAAATTTCTTCTCAAACTTTATGTACAATGCCGACAAAATGTAGAGGAGAAAGAGTGTTGACCTGTGCTCCATATATGTACGTGACAGTCAATCAGTCTAAAGCTTGATCAACTTTCAAAAACTGTACAGCTAAAGAACCTAGAAAAATATAGAGTTTTATATGAGTCGCTACTCAGGGAGTGAAACTATCATCGATAAATCCACAAAAAATATAGCATACGCATCAAACTATATAAACTAATCATACAATATACAACAATTCAAGTGGATGCCATGGTAGAGCAAGTTATCCAAGGCCAACAAGCAACAATTCAAAATCTTGAAAGACAAGTTGGGCAATTAGCCAAGTCCATGACTGATAGAGAGAAAGGGAAGTTGCCTAGCACATCCGAGGTTAACTCGAAGCAAGCCATGGCTATTTCTCTTAGGACTGGGAAGCAATTAGATGAACCCAAGGTTAGAGAGAAGATACAAAAGGATAACGGCAAAAAGGTGATAGTTGAAGGGGAAACAAAGACAAAGGAGACGCTTGTGCAAGAAGAGCTCCCTTCCAACCAAAGTGAGGATGACAAACCTTATGTTCCACCTATCCCTTTTCCTCAAAGGTTAAAGGAGCACACCAAGGAGACAAATTTTATGAAGTATCTTGACATGTTCAAGAAAATTCAAATGAATATTCCATTCATTAAGGCACTCTCTCATATGCTTCATTATACCAAGTTTTTGAAGGAGATTGTGTCTAGCAAGAAAAAGCTTGAGGAGTATGCTACCATTGCTTTAACCGAGGAATGTAGTGTGGTCATTCAAAACAAAATACCTCCCAAGCTCAAGGATCCCTGAAGCTTCACCATTCCTTGCACTATTGGGAACTATGGAATTAAGAAGTCTTTGTGTGACTTGGAGGCTTCCATCAACCTAATGCCCCTTGCTTTCTTTCACAAGATTGGAATTGAAGGAGAGCTCAAGCTTCCCTTTAATTAGTGGACCGCTCTATCAGGTATCCTTTAGGTATTGGCGAGGATGTGTTGTTGGTAAAAGTAGGTAAATTTTATTTTCCTGCTGGTTTTCTTGTTCTAGAAATGGGAGAGGACTCTGAAATCCCTATAATCATTGGTAGACCATTCTTAGAAACCGGTAGGGATCTTATTGATGTCCAAAAGGGAAAATTGACCATAAGGGTAGGAAATGAAACCCAAGAGTTTAATGCATTCAAAGTATTAAAGTTTCCATCCTTAGATGCCACTTGTTATAATGTTGATCTTTTGGACCCGTTGGTAAGGGAAGTCATAGCTAAACAAAAAGACCTTTATGAGACTTGTATTGCTTTGAGTTTGTCCCGAGAAATAGAGGACCTTGATTTGCAAGAGAGAGCTATAAGACTAGAAAGGGAAGGATATCTTTACAAACCTAAATTTTAGGATTTAGGAGTGAGAAAACTGAAACCAAGCCCTTCTAGTGAAAAACCACCTCAAGTAGATAAAAGCCCCTACCTTCACACCTTATATATGCATATTTAGGGGAGTCTTCTACCTATCATGTTATTGTTTCTTCTTCTTTGAGTGTTGCAGAGGAAGACAAACTTTTAAGGGTGCTTCGAGAGCACAAGTCGGCCATTGCTTAGAGTACTGTTGACATCAAGGGCATAAGCCCTTACATTTGCATGTATAGGATTTTGATGGAGGAGGCTCACAAGCCAACCATTGAGCATCAAAGGTGCCTCAACCCAAACATGAAAGAGGTAGTACATGCAGAGGTACTTAAGCTCCTTGATGCATGTATTATCTATGGCATCTCTGATAATAAATGGGTGAGCCCGGTCCAAGTAGTGCCTAAAAAGGGTGGTATAACTGTGATTGAAAATGCTAATAATGAATTGATCCCTACTAGGCTTGTGACTGGGTGGCACATGTGCATTGATTATAGAAAACTAAATGATGCAACTAGGAAATATCATTTTCCTTTGCCTTTATTAATCAAATGCTTGAAAAATTATTTAGGCATGCATTTTATTGTTTCTATGATGGATATTCGGGTTACAATCAAAATCCCAATTGCACATGAGGACCAAAAAAGACCACATTTACTTGCCCCTATGGTACCTTTGCATACCGGAGATTGCATTTTGAGTTGCGTAATGCACTTGCCACTTTTCAAAGATGTATGATGGTAATATTCTCCGATATGATCGAAGATATCATAGAGATTTTCATGGATGATTTTTTGGTCATTGGTTCTTCTTTTGATGCATGTTTGTCTAATTTGAAAAAGGTTTTGCAAAGAGGTGAAGAAACTAATTTGGTGCTTAATTGGGAGAAATGTCACTTCATGGTTAATGAGGGAATTGTTCTTGGTCACCAAATTTCTTCTAAAGGGATTTGGGTAGATAGAGCTAAGGTGGAAGTAATTGAAAAATTACCTCCCCCAAATTCGGTCAAAGGCATTAGAAGTTTCTTAGGGTAGGCTTTTATATTAGGTTTATTAAAGATTTTTCAAAAATCAGTAAACCTTTGTGCTTCTTACTTATGAAGGATGCACCATTTGACTTTAATGTTGAGTGTTTGCATGCTTTTGAGAGACTAAAGAAGGAGCTGATATCCACTCCTATCTTGATCACACCGGATTGGGGTCTACCTTTTGAGCTTATATTTGATGCTAGTGATCTTGCTATTGGTGCCGTTTTGAGTCAAAGAAGGGATAAAAAGCTTTATGTGATCTATTATGCAAGCAAGTTGCTCAATGATTCCTAAGTGAATTATGGTACAACCGAGAAGGAACTTTTGGCTATAGAGTATGCATTTGAGAATTTTCAGTCATATTTGGTGGGTTCCAAGGTGATAGTGTACATCAACCATTCCGTTATATCAAGTACTTGCTAACAAAGAAAGATGCCAAACCTTGATTGATTCGATGGATACTCTTATTACAAGAGTTTGATTTGGAGATAAAGGATAATAAATGTTGTGAAAATGTGGTTGTCGATCACTTATCAAGAATTGATCCACCAAGGCATGATGAGAGACCAATTTGTGATAAGTTTCCAGATGAACAAATTTGGCCCTTTCTATATGTGGCCTTCCTTAGTATGCGGATTTTGCAAACTTCTTGCCATTGGGCATCTTACCCAAGGGGCTATCTTTTCACCAAAAGAGGAAATTCTTGTGGATGTCAAGGATTATATGTCGGAGGAACCACGCTTTTTCAAGAATTGTGCTGATGGTGTGGTTAGACGATGTATTCCCAATGAAGAGTTGGTTCCAATTATTGCACATTGTCACTCCTTGCCTTGTGGAGGACATCAAGGACCCGAAAAGACGACCGTCAAGGTTCTCCAATGTGGTTTGTTTTGGCCCACTTTGATCAAAGATGCATGACCTTTTGTGATGGCTTGTGATAGATGCCAAAGGACCAAAACTATTAGCAAGAAGAATGAAATGCCTCAATGGAGGGATTTTGGAGGTTGATTTGTTTGATGTTTGGGGACTAGACTTCATGGGACCATTTTCCACCTTCTTTAGGGAATGAATACATTTTGGTGGCGGTAGACTATGTTTCTAAATAGGTTGAAGCTATTACTTTACCAAACAACACAGCCAAAGTGGTGGTGAAGTTTGTCAAATAGCATATTTTTACAAGGTTTGGAGTCCCGAAGGTGATTATAAGATATAATGGAGTTCATTTTAATAATCATTTATTCTCATCCCTCTTAGCCAAATATGGGTGGAAGCATCGCATGTCTACTACCTATCATCCCCAAACAAGTGGACAAGTTGAGATTTCCAACCGAGAACTCAAACAAATCTTGGAGAAAATGATCAATTCTTCAATAAGAGATTGGGCTATGAAGCTTGATGATGTACTTTGGGCATATAGAACGACTTTCAAAACTCCATTGGGTATGTCATCATTTTGGCTTGTTTAAGGCAATGATTGCCATTTACCGGTGAAGCTTGAACACAAGGCCTTTTAGGCCATCAAACTTTGAATTTTGACTTGCACAAGGCGGGGGAGAAGAGGTTGGTACAACTGAATGAACTTGAAGAGATTAGGAGAGAATCCTATGAGAATGCTCGGATCTACAAAGAACGAAACAAGGCTTGGCATGACAAGCACATTTTGAGAAGAGAGTTTCGAGAAAGGCAAAAAGTATTTCTCTTCAATTCAAGGCTTAAATTTTTTTCCCAAAAAGCTCAAGTCAAGATGGTCGGGCCCTTTTGTCTTTACCAAAGTGCGTTCTCATGGAGCCATAGAGATTCAAGAAAATGAAGGCACACCATTTATTGTGAATGGTCAACGTATCAAGCATTACTTGGCGGGTGACCAATCCCACACCACTCACAAGCTCCTACTTCAACCTTAAAGTGACTTCACGTCTGGAATGACGTTAAACTAGCCACCGTCTGGAATGACGTTAAACTACCAAGTACGTTTTTCTTCTTTTACTTGGATGCATTTCTTTTCATTTTTTTTAAAGTTTTGTTGATGGCTTACTTTCATTCATCCATCATTTTACTTTATTTAGAACTCTTATCTTTATGTGGGTTATGGTTGTATTTGGGTATTTTGATAACCAAATTTATTTTAAAATATTACCACATTTAATTTGCAATATATAAAATCCATTTAAACTATGAAAATCAATATTTGTTTACCATTTATATTAAAATACTTAATCTTTGAGGCTTGTGCAGGATGGGCCGGACTCTCTTAGACTGTTCGCCTTGTATGTCGGTCGTGGTTTAGAAATGGGTCGTGACAGTCATAGTCATCGAACTGCCAATGATTTCATTCTTACCTCACCAGAAAATCTATATCCACACATTAGTCATAATGATTTTGACTCCTTAATTATATTAGTGTTTCTTCTATAAAACTTCTCATGCAAATATCAGCCTTTGACCTAATCATGCCTACAAATCAATACTCTTTTGTCAACAATATTAATTTTAGTCACCTAACAAATCTTAATGTGTGTACATATGCTAACCCAATTTTTTTCATCTGACATTACTATGTCTATCAATTAATTCCTCGAACTTGTTGTACTTAAGTTATCTTTAAACTCTCTTACCCTATGACAATGTTTTTATGTCATTTTGCTTGATATCGCAAAACCTCAATTCAATATGATTGATCAACCCCAAATAATCAATATACCCATCACTTCTTTCCTATTCCTAAATATCACTATCCATCACAATAACAAATCGCTCTCAATCCATTCTAAATATCTTAGTCATCAAATATATATATGCCAATAAAGCAAAGTTAGACGACGTTACATGACACCCAAAATGACCATATTTAATCCAGAAGGTTATCTCAAAAATATATATCCCTCAACCCTCACAGACAATAACCCAACCCCTAGTCGATGAACCACCGCACTCACCACAGTTAGTTAAGAGAATTATCCACTCTCAGAAAAGTACCTAGTGAATTCTTGCACAACTGAATTGACTAAAAATTCAGCGGCCCTAACTGGCGTCTCACAACGTTGATCCATAACTATGAATCTAACAAACAAATAGAATGAAAGTCCTAGTCCCAATAAGAAATGGCAATCCAAGAGGGGGTGAATTGGATTTTTAGCAAGTTAAAAACTTTGTTGAAAACTTTTGCAAACTAAACCAATAACAAAGCTTAAAACAAATAAAATAAAACTTAAATGTGGAAGTAATAAAACCACCAATTCACAAATATAAAGGAAAGTAAATAGAGTAGGGAGAGAGAAAACAAAGCCTTAATTTATAGTGGTTCGGTCCTCTTTGATCTATGTCCACTCCTTGAGATCCACTCAAGAATTTCAATCTACTAACTCCTCACTTTCGGGCGGAGGGAAATCGTTTACACCACTTGTTTTTGCGGGCTCAACAAGCAAACCGTTACACCTTGTTTTATGGACCAAACAAGAAAACTAAACCTCTAGTTTTTGTAGGCTCAACTAGGAAACCATTCACCTCTAGTTTTCTAAGGCTCACTAGCAACCACACTTGTTTTTCTAAGGCACAATAAGGAAACCTATCTACCCCAAGCAAACAACCTTGCTTGTTACAAATTTAACCCAAGTGTATACCAGATTTGAAGTTCACACAAACCCAGAAATATGATAGCAAATAAATAGCTTAAATGGGTTAAAAAGGTAGAAGTGAGAGATAAAATGATTTGCAATTCTATCTATTTATAGCCACTTTTGAAGATATAGTCGTTGTGAAACTTGAAATAGTCGTTAAGAGACAAGAAAGAAATTTTGATTTTGATGACATCAGCGGTACAACGTGCATTTTATCCCATGCAACGTGCGTTGTAAATGTCCCATTGACATATAACGTGACTTGTTTCCTTTCAACGTGTCTTGCATCCAACTCTGATACTTCGGCCTCAAATGTTGCATAATGTAATGTATCTTGTGTTTATTCAACGTGACTTAAGTCTCCATCCAAAATGCTCACCTGGAAATTTTCTTCGTACAATGTGACTTTTGTCCATTTGCAACGTGCATTGATCACGCCTGATAGCGTATCAAACCACCAAAATAATATTAACCTTCTCAGGAACACTAAAATAAAGTAAAGCAGCGAGCATGATCGATCCACATAGACCGGTAGAAAATTGTTTAACTGCAAAAACAGAAAAATAAAATAAAGTTGATCGAAATGAAAGTTAAATCAAAATTAAGAGTAAGCAGAGATAAAAATTCGCAATGAAAAATAAAATTGCAACAATAGAAAAATAATAGAAATTCAATAATGAGAAAGTCTAGCCAAGGTATTTCCTTCGTTCAATCCAATCAGCCGATCACAGACATAAAAGATCAATATAGAGCATTCAAGCAAACAAAGTTATAGATAACGGTGACGCACTCAATTAACCAATCTCTTCTTAAATTCTCGATAGCCCCGAGACGCCCTGCAGACTATTTCCCTAACCACTAGACAACCCCCGGGATCCCTGACAAGGTTTAACCTATGGTAGTAGTACGAATTAAAGAGACATATATCCTAGCCAGTGAAATCGAAAACAACGTGATTCATTTAAACTAGATTACTCAGTTCCATAACAATGAACAATGTCCAACACATAAATTCACGTTATTCGTTACCTAAATTAGGACTATTGTGGCGCACTAATAATCCTAAATAACAGTATATTAATCCGATCAATCAACCAACGGGCCCTTGTCAATCAATTAATCAAGATAATAATAAAAGAACTCAAGAATTTTCTTTGCTGTTCTATTAGGGCCAAAACCAAATTCAAGCATTTTCTTTGCTGTTCTATTAGGGCCAAAGTGACCACCACGAGCTGAAGAATGACAAAATTGCATAATAGATGGAATTTCAGTTTTAGGTACACATCTGCGAATGATCTGATCTGAGCACATCTTCCATAGGTATGAATCATCCCAAATATAATATTTGGCATCACTTTTCAGCTTATCCCTATGAAATCTGCTATAGCCTTCGGAAAAACCATGGTTAGTTAAATAATTAACAATATCAGCATACCAGGGGTTTCGGCATGGCCATGCTGAAGTGCTCATCGCGTATAACTGTTCATCAGGAAATTCAGCAGAGATTTATACATTTGATTCTAGAACATGAGGAAGCCTACTAATATGGTTAGCCACCAAATTTTATGCCCCTTTCTTGTCTCTAACCTTAAGATTAAATTCCTACAATAACAAAACCCAAAGAATTAATCTTGGTTTAGCATCCTTTTTATTCATCAAATATCGAAGAGTTGTGTGATCTGAATAAACAAAAACCTTCATTCCCAATAAATAAGATCAAAATTTCTCCAAAGCAAACACTACAGCAAGCATTTCTTTTTTTGTTGTTGAATAGTTTGCTTGAGCCGGATTAAAAGTCTTGGGTGCATAGTAAATCACGTGTGGATCTCTTCCAATTATTTGCCCAAGAACTGCACCTACTACATAATTTGAGGCATCACACATCAGTTCAAATGGGAGATTCCAATCTGGGGCTTGTAAAATTGGTGCAAGAATCAGCTTCTCTTTCAAGACATCGAAGGCTACTTTGCAAGAATCATTAAATTCGAAGGTAGCATCTTTCTTTAGTAGCTCACTCAGAGGATGTGCAAACTTCAAGAAGTCCTTGATAAATATTTTGTAGAAACCTGCATGACCAAGAAAAGAACGAACTTTCCGCACATTTGCGGGGTAAGGCAATGATTTGATAACATCAATTTTCACCCTATCAACTTCTATACCTCCAGCCGAAACAATATGACCTAAAATAAGACCTTGATCAACAATAAAATGGAATTTCTCATAATTCAACACAAGGTTTGTCTCAATACATCTTTTCAGAACTTTATTCAGATTTTCTAAACAGGATGCGAAAGAATTTCCATACACAGTAAAGTCATCCATAAAAACCTCAATGAAATTCTCCACATAGTCAGAAAATATACTTACCATGCATCTCTGAAAAGTAGTCAGTGCATTGCAGAGACCAAAGGGCATGCGTCTATAAGCAAATGTACCAAAGGGGCATGTGAATGTTGTCTTCTCTTGGTCTTCTGGAGCAACTGGAATCTGATAAAAACTTGAATAACCATCTAGACAACAATAATGAGTTTGACATGCTAAACGTTCTAACATTTGATCAATAAAAGAAAGTGGAAAATGATCCTTATGAGCAACAGCATTCAACTTCCTATAGTCTATGCACACACGCCAGCCATTAGAGATTCAGGTATGGACTAACTCACCTTGTTCGCTCGTGACAACAGTAATACCAGTCTTTTTAGGAACAACCTGAGTAGGACTTACCCATTTACTGTCTGAAATCGCATAGATCACTCCTGCATCAAGAAGCTTTAAAATTTATTTCTCCGCCACCTCCATCATAGGTGGATTTAAACGTCTCTGTGGCTTCCTCCAAGGTTTACAGTCATCTTCCAATAATATTCTATGTATAAAGATAAAATGACTCAAACCTTTTATGTCAGCTATAGTCCACCCAATAGCTTCTTTATTGTCTCTGAGAACTCGAACTAGTCTTTCTTCTTCCTGCAATGTGAGTTTATTGGAAATAATAATAGGAAGTGTGTTTGACTCACCCAAAAAGACATACTTCAGATGCTCAGGCAAAGTTTTCAGTTCAAGTTCAGGTGGCTTGGTGATGGAAGGAATAAGTTTGTTTTCTGAAGCGGTAACTATCAAAAATTTTGTTTCTACAGAAAGAATAGGTACGGCTTGCAAATCAGAGAGGGTGTACTTTAAGGCCGACGGCAACACCTAATATTCCTTTAGTTCTTCTAGGTTCTTCTATGTAATACTTTCAGTCAACACCACCTGCAGAAAATCATCAACATGGAATTCCAACAAATTTTCTGTTAATGGGTCAATGCAATTTATAGCAAAAATAGAAGAATAATCATTGGGGTGTCTCATTGCTTCATTGATACTGAATTTAATTGCAGCACTGTCGAATTCCATAGAGAGTGTCCCTTCTTGCACATCAACCTTAGTGCGGGTTGTTTTGAAAAATGGTTTTCCTAATAATAACAACCTCGAACTAGGAGTGCCATCGTCCTCCATGTCTAACACATAAAAGTCTGCAGGAAAAACTAAGTCGTTCACCTGCACCAAAACATCCTCCAAAACACCCTCAAGAAAAATACTTGAACGGTCAACTAATGTCAATATCACACCATTTTGTTTCAATGGTCCAACATTTAATGTAGAATAAACAGACAAATGCATTAAATTAATTAAAGCACCAAGATCACACATAGCATGTTCAATTCCAATATTGCCTAGTTTACATGGTATATTAAACATACCTGGGTCTTTTTCCTTGATAGGCATCTTTTTTTTGTAACACTGCTGAGACAGTCTCTCCCATGCAAACTCATTCATTGCCTTTCAACTTGCTTATACCAGTGCACAACTCTTTCAGAAATTTGCAGTAACGAGGTACTTGCTTGATCGCAGTAAGCAAAGGAATGTTGATCTCCACTTTCTTCAAAGTTTTCAACACTTTTTGGTCATCCAAAGTCTTTTTTTCTTTTCTAATCTGTGTGGAAAGGGTGGCCTGTCAGGATTCCCAACTATTGGAACATTTCTGGAATTTTTCGAATTTACTGGGTCTGTCGCAATGGCCTTAGCATGGTCATGCTAAAGTGATGTCACGTCTGAACTGGGAAGTTCTTTTCCACTTCTAAGAGCAATTGCATTAGCATTCTGTCTTGGGTTAAGCTCAGGTTGTGAAGGCAATTTTTCTTTGTTCTCTAACTTGTTAACTGAGGTGGCTAACTGATCAAATTGGTTTCGCATATCCTACATAGTAGATTATGTGATAGCCATGAAACTCTTCAGCATCTCTTCCAAAGAACTCATTTTGTCACTTTCGTTGGATTGGTGGGGTTGTTGTCTCTGCTGAAACTGTTATGGTTGATGGTTCTGTTGTTTGTTTTATACCTCAAGTTGGGATTATCTCTCCACCCAGGATTGTACGTATTAGAATAAGGATCATACCTTTTTTGCTGCTGGTCACCATAATTGTAATTGATATTATTGACTTGGGCACACAATCATCTTGCAGAGATGGGCAAAAATCTGAGGCATGTCCTACAACATAACAAACTCCACAAACTTGGCTTGACTGAGCCTTGTTAGCATTCGCATTATTCAAACCAATAACAGTCTTTTCCAACAAATTAGCAATATTATCCAACTTAGCCTCAAGTCGAGAAGAATTACTTGCCTCATGGACACCTCTGGTTACTGTTTCGGTACGGGTGCCAAATTGTTGTAAATTAGCAGCCATGGTCGATATCAGCTCTTTTGCTTCTTGAGGCGTCTTGTTCAACAAAGCTCTATTAGCAGCAGCGTCAATCATTCTTCTCTAAATTGTCAACAATCTTTCATAGAAATACTGAATTAACGTGTTCTATGATCCCATGATAAGGATAAGCAACACACAACCTTTTAAATCTTACCCAGTACTCATGTAGAGATTCTGAATCTTTCTATTTGATGCTGCATATCTCTCTTCTCAAACTAGCAGCTGGGGAAATAGGAAAGAATTTATCTAGAAACAGTCGTGCCATCTCGAGCCATGTATTTACTGTACCAGGAGGTAGATAATATAACCACTCTTTGGCTCTGTCCTCCAATGAAAAAAGTAAAGAACGCAATTTCACTTGCTCTTCAGTCACCCCCTGTGGTCTATAACTGGAACAAGCCACATGGAACTCCTTCAAATGTCTATTCGGATCATCTTTCTCAAGTCCATGAAACTTGGGTAGCAACTGAATTAATCATGATTTCAGCTCAAATCCAATAGTTAAAGGCTGGTATTGGATGCATAATAGTTGTTAGTCTACAGAAGGTGTAATCATTTGCCTCAAAGTTTGCCCAGGCAGAGCTATTAGCGGAATAACAAATCGACCGTTATTGTCGTCTACCATTTCTGCTTCAGTTTTAGAATCGATGTTTTCAGTAGAATCAGGCATTGAAGGAAGAGAAGTAGAAGCTTGTTCTCTGCGAAGTCTGGCCTGTCTCCTCAACTGTCTAGCGATCTTCTCTATTTTAGGATCGTACAGAAGATTATCTGTAGACAAAGAAGAACACATACAACTAAGAAAAGATCAGTAGTAAAAGCAAATAAACAATCTTATGCACTGGTCCCGGCAACGGCGCCAAATTTGATAGCGTATCAAACCACCAAAATAATATTAACCTGCTCGAAAACACTAAAATAGAGCAAAGTAGTGAGTAGGGTCGATCCAAAGAGACCGGTAGACAATTTTTTAATTGTAGAAACAAAAAAAAATAAAATAAAGTTGATCGAAATGAAAGTGAAACCGAAATTAAGAGTAAGCAGAGATAAAAATTCGCAATGAAAAGTAAAATTGCAGCAAGAGAAAAATAATAGAAATTCAATAATGAGAAAGCATAGCCAATGTATTTCCTTCGTTCAATCCAATTAGTCGATCATAAACATAAAAGATCAATATAGAGCATTCAAGCAGACAGAGTTCTAGCTAACGGTGACGCACTTAATTAACCAATCTCTTCTTAAATCCTCGATAGCCCCGGGACGCCCTGCAAACTATTTCCTAACCACTAGACAACCCCCTGGACGCCCTGACAAGGTTTAATCTATGGCAGCAGTACGAATTAAAGAGACCTCTATCATAGCTAATGAAACTGAAAATGTCGTGATTCATTTAAACTAGATTACTCAGTTCCATAACAATGAATAATGTCTAACACATAAATTCACGTTATTCGTTACCTAAATTAGGACTACTGTGACGCACTAATAATCCTAAATAATAGTATATTAATCTAATCGATCAGTCAACGAGCCCTTGTCAATCAATTAATCAAGATAATAATA
Source organism: Flueggea neowawraea (assembly GCA_948243855.1). Classification (NCBI taxonomy): domain Eukaryota; kingdom Viridiplantae; phylum Streptophyta; class Magnoliopsida; order Malpighiales; family Phyllanthaceae; genus Flueggea; species Flueggea neowawraea. The sequence goes on along the minus strand of CAODLS014179871.1, from coordinate 8,647 downwards.
AAAGAACTCAAGAACATAAATTGAATGAATACTTGAATTAATCAATAACAATTAAAGCAAAAGTCTCACAACTTCATGGATTTGAACTACGAAAATACCTCAACTAGAATAGGATTAGTTACACATGATGATGAAAAAGCACAAAAGTTTCACAATGGCTATTGTTTGTGCGTGACAAAAGGTGAGGAAGAAGAGAGACAATAATAATAAAAAGAGTATTTATATGTGGCTCCTTCAAAACCTAATCCTAAGTAAATAATAATGGTAAATTAATAATAATAATAATAATAATAATAATGTAACTACAATTGTTCCAGCAGTAAAAAATATGTTAAAAGCCTTCAGCCACTTCCAGAAGGCTCAAATCTCGAGGCCCAATAGTGAAAACACGCGGCCCAATGCAAATAAGTAAAGCCCAGTCTTCGTGCCCACTACAACATGACTATGGTAAAGTGTTGTCCATGCTTAAACATCCCAAAATAACTCTAATTCCTCTCTTTTCACCAACATACCACCTAAAATACTAAAGAAGCCAAAAGACATAAACACACATACAATAACAGTTTACAATGCAAAACTAACATAAAATGCAACATTAAACATGTCTAAAACGCAACCTATCAATGCCTTAGTATGTGTTGCATATGACACTTCATCCTTCAACGTGTGTAGTCGATCTCCAAAGATCGCTCCTTTGGTTCTTTCACGTGATTGTGTCAGGTGTCAGAGAATATTCAAATTTGAATCCTGAGGCACCGACTTGTTAGATGCTGCAACGTGCATTGAGGAATGTTTTCAAAGGTGACTCATTTACTCACAACGTGATTTGAAACGGAGTACAACGTCGATTTCCATTACTTGTCAGTCAACTTCAAGTCTGATGCTCATTCTCATCAACGTGACTTGTATAGTCTACAACGTGACTTGTACACAAGTACAATTCATGCCGAGAGCACTTCATCAATATAATGTGACTTGTAGACTCTACAACGTGACTTGTAAATAAGAGCAATTCATGCCAAAAGCACCTCATCCATATAACGTGACTTGAGCTTCATGCAACGTGCCTTGTATATTTCAGATGCCTACTGCCTCCTTAGTTCAACTCGACAACGTGACTTGGATACTTGTGCAATCAATCCAGAAGGTTATAACGTGACTTGTATCATATACAAGTCACTTTGTATGATTTGGAATCCTTATATTTCCTGAATGAGTCCCATCAATGTGACTTGTATCATGTACAACATGACTTGTGTTAATCCAGAATTTCTTTGATATGATCAACATGACTTGTATCATGTACAAGTTTCTTTGTATCAAGATATCAGCACGTAAAGTGCCTTGTATAATATACAAGTTGCTTTGTATCAAGATATCAGCAAGACTTAGCACATCTTTCATGGATGTTTTGCAATCATCATCATCATCATCAAAACCGAAGTTAACATAGAACGTGCTTGCGGACATCAAAATGTTAACGATCACCACAGTACCAAAGTAGTATCCATAAATGATATAGAGGCAAACTAGATTGAGTCTATCAAGAATACCTAAGCTCTATAACCAACCCAGAGTTACGAAACCTAATGAACCACCTTTGTCACGACCCAAGATCGAACCATGATCGGCATAGGAGATGAATCAAATCATAGGCCCAACCCATCCTGTACAAGCCACAAAAGTCAGAACATCTAACCAGAATCTTCGACTAAAACATTTATTTACAAAAAAAAAGATAAAAATTCAGATTTCATTATATAAAATACTATAATATCAAAATGCAGAAAAAAAATATTTATAAGAAAAATCAGTTAAACATGATAATATCAAATACATAACCATAAACTCATAATTCCCTCGATGTGAAGCATCTAACATAGACTAGAGCCCAAACAAAAGGGCACTTACTGTTGACCATAGATCTTCATTGAGCACGGAAAGCCAAGATAACCTGAAATGTTAGCAACAAAAAGGGGGTGAGAAAACTCAGTGAGGGACAACACTCTAGAGCGTCGTCAGGACATCACATAAACCGTTTTGAAAATATTTTCAAAAACACCACAAAACACGTATATTCTTATATAATACTGATATACACGCATATATACATATATACTTAGAAAACCATTTTCAAAATTGGTTCGCAAAAAAGGCATGCAACATGCACTCATACAGAATTAGAATATTCTAATTAGCTAATCAGACGTGTCCAAAAATGGATAATAGCCACTAAGGAAGATAACCTAATATAATAGCCACTTAGGTAACAGATGGCCACTTAGGCGAATAATAGTCACTAAGACGAATAATAGCCACTTAGGTGTATGTGGATTACTGCCACCAAAGAAGATACATAATCATAAATAGCAGTCAAGCATACAAAATATACAACTAATTACAGAAAATCTATTAGATCTCAAAATAGAATATTTTTTACAAAAAATATATTAATTTCCAAAAAAGAATAATTATTAGAAAAAACATAATAATTTCCAAAACAGATTGGCTTATCATAGAAGTTCCACATAAGTCAAATTTTAATATTACCAAAGTATTAATTTGTTCGGATTAGATACAAAGGTTGAAACACATAAAAAACAGATATAGCTTCATAAAGACATAATCTATGTGTCTAGAATGACATCTAACTCACCTGGACGTTGAGCCAAATAATCCAAATCACGAACCACCAGTGGATGGCTGATCACCGCAGATATCAAATAGAGTTGAAGGCAAACAAATTATAATGAAGTCAAATATTTTACTATGGCAATATGAAATGCATGGAATGCAAACGCGAACACCAAACTCTCGACGATGTCAAAAATCAAACACCCTACAAAATTACAAATTAATCCCTAAGTTTTCACAAAATTACAACTTAGTTACTCAGACCTTGACAAATTACAAATCACTCCTTAAAATTTCATAATTTGTAAATCAAACCTCCAAGTATATCATATTCATATTTTAGACCTCAAACATTAAAAATATTACAATTTAGTCCCTATGGCAGAAACCTTTTCAAAATGACCACAATTTCGTAAAAACTGACACCAATAATTCCAATTCACCTATCATCTCCAAATATGCTCAATTACATTAATTAATGATCAATTCCACTAGGCAAACAAATAATCCATCAAAAATCCCAATTCCAAACCCTAACCAATCACGATAACTTCATTAATCTCATCTTCCAACACAAAACCCATACATTTCTAAACTCATTCAAGCAAGATCTAGCAGAAATCAACTCAAATCTAACCACAAATTCATTCAATAAATTCAGACCAAACAAATATCTAACATCAAACACATCACCCAAGCTCAAGCAAACAAAATCCACATCATTTCTAGACTCCTTCTATCATAATCCAAAAAAAATCATCTTAAACTAACCAAAATCAACCAAAAAATTGAAACCCTTACTCAAATCCACGTCACCCAAGAACAATCCAACAGAACCCATATGTTTTTCAAGAAAAGGAAGAAAGAAAATAGATATCTTACATCCATTTGATGCAAGAAACGAAGGAATGACAAAGAGAGAGGAAGAGAGACAGATTTGGGTGTGAATGGTGGTGTTTAGAGGTGAAAATGACAAACGTATCCGGGGTGGAGGGGTACAAATAGACAATGAAATCGAAACACACCATTTTACTAATTGTCTGGCTAACTCGAGCAACACATCATTTTACTCAAGTTAGATTTTTCCCATAATTGGTTCTAGAAGCACAATAACTCGAGTTACACAAAGACATTACTCAATTTATCCAAGCCATGTCTAACTCGAGTAGACCAAAATGGTTTACTCGAGTTAGCTAGGTGCCAAACCACTTAAGTAAGACAATTTGGTTACTCGGGTTACATATTATTCTCAGGACTCAAGAATGATTACACCACTTGAATAACATGTCATTTACTCTAGAAAACATATACTTCACCCCAAAAACTTGAAATTACTCCGATCATCACCCCAGAGCTCATCAACACCCAAAGCTACAAAAATACAATCGTTGAACATCTTCGATCATCTAATCATCGTCCCAATGGTTCAACATGAAATAAAAATTGAGCAAGGTATGACAAAAGGTTTAGTGAGAAATGGGCGAGGTGTTACAGGTAGAGAGAAGAGCCGTAAAGAAAGAGAGGCAAAGAGAAGAGAGTGTTAAGACACAAAGAGAGGTAGAAAGAGAAGGAAGAAGTGACCAAACATAATAAAAGGGGCTACCATTTTGTCAATAATTTGGCAAACATGCTAGTTTAGAGAATAAAAATTAGAGTATTGACATTTCCACAAACTAGGAAACTTTGGCCTAATCAGCAGTGTCATTTATCTTGAATTATTAATTTAGGCTTCTTAATATAGAAGTGTAAGGGAAAATTATACCATATGTTTTTTTTTACATTTAAATTTCAGATATGAAACACAATGAATTATAATTTCTCTAATACAATAATTAGCATTATAATTTCTAAAATAGAACATTCACGTGAGACATGCGCACCTTTATATCTTCTTTTCTTCTCCTCTCCATCTGATTCTTTCCCTCTCTTCAACCTCATCCACCTCTCGTTTCTTTCTCTCTTGATCTTCGTCACTGCTTGATGTATGCTAAATTTAAGCATTAACTCAAGCAAGAATTTATCCATTTTCATCCTTTAAATCATGATTTTGTGGTGAAATTATTATGATGTTTGTGATGTTTGTAGGATGATGAATTTTCATGAAAATGAGTAAAATAAAGGTGCACAAGTGATTTGAAGTTGAAAGGACCCAAGCGAACCTGCGAAAGGTTGAAGTAAAATGAAGTTGTGTTGAAGAGTAGAAGGGCCACGGCCGTGGCACCCAAATTTTGTGCCTTTGACAAAAAGTGCCACGGTCGTGGCACTCCAAGCATTACGATCGTGACACCATGGGCAGCTAAAATAAGTGACAGAAGTGAGAGAATTTGGTGGGGACCAAAGGCACAATCAAGGGCATCTCTTGCAAAATATTCATAGCGTTTGTGGTGGACCTAAAGTACTATAAATAGGCCTCTCCTACATCATTTTTGGCAACCTTGGACACACAAATTCAAGAAAGAGAGAATCATTCTCTTACATATTCTCCAAGGAAGATTCAAAGAGGAGAGAGAAGAGGATTGGAAGAGGGCTTCATCAACCATCAAGAGAAGCTTTATTCTATCTTTTTATCTTCTTTCTTTGTTTAGAAACATGTTTAAGGTTTCATTTTATTGTTTTATGCTTGATTTCCTAAACATGTTAGCTTAGTTTCTTTGCTAGGGTGTAGAGATGTGAACCTTGGATTTATGTTGCTTTAATGGATGATTATTGCTATGGGTTTTGTGTTTTTAATGTTATATCTATTGTTTTGATGCTTTAATTGTTAAATATATGGTTGGTGATGATTTTATGACTTGTTATTGATTGAATGATGTTGAGATTCGCGACCTTAAGCTTGGGTTAGGTCACAAGCATGAAACTTGTATGGTTTTAGGATAGAAATACCTATGCCTATAAGGTGTTCGATGAAATTCTCCAATGATCCTAATGGGCCTAATTTGACTTGGTGAGGCTGAAAGGACCCACCTAGGGAGTGTAGACACTACTTGAGTGACCTTGAGAGAGGCCTTGGGTGATATTTGTGGAGATAACACTCACACCCATTTGCTAAAACCCAAGTTCATTCATTATTGCAACTAAATCCTTGGTTTAATCATGAAAGCCCTAACGTTTTCCAATTATTGAGTACTTGCATTTTGTTTATTTGCTTGCTTTAATTCCAAAACCTCAAAAACAAATCACTTGATGTTTTTAATTGTTTTTATCTTTTTAATTGACCACAATTAGACTCGTTGCCTTGGGTTCTATATTCTTGGAATACTTTCAAGTAAAACTACATCGATTCTATTAGGCTTGCTAGAGGTCGATCACGTGGCACACAAAGTATGAACATACTATATCCTGGACATCGTTAAATTGATCTAATCATACCAACCAAAACGATTCTCCTATCATATTAATTAGCAAAATGAAAACATGTCTTTTATATTTTGTTGTTGTTACTTATGTGGTGCCCTTAATGGTTGGCTCATACGGCACCAACACTAACATAATTAATAAGTATATTTAGCATAAATCAATGGACATTTAGATATGTTGTTCAAGTACCGATGTGTTCCCTGCCATCCATGGCACACGAGGTGTGAATATACTATATCATTGAAATTGTTTTGCTAATCTTATCATACCAACCAAAATGATTCTCCTATCATCTTCATTAGCAAAACAAAAACATGCCTTTAATATTTTGTTGTTTTTACTTGTGTGGTAAACTTAATAGTTGGCTCCTAGGTCACATACGCTAACACAACGGTGAGTGTGTTTTAATAGATTACATAACCAAAATTGATCAAGAATGAGAACAAGAAGAGTTTCAGCAAGATATGCAATAGATGTTCAAGAATTATTCTTCCATTGGAATGGCCTATCTCTAGGCAAAACCTGGCCATTTTGCCGTTTGAAGGGCAGAGAGACGTTGTGCAATGATTCCTAGCCTTTGTTAGAAATGATTTAGCTTTCAGCTTTTCTGTTAGAGGCCATTGCGTGTGTAAACTGTTCGTAGTGTCCGCCTACACCTACAGACTCAAGGCAAGTGCACCTATGGACTATAGTATGTGGACTTGAGTACCGAGTGTTTTATCTCACAGAGACTATTATTATTAGCTACTCACTTTCACTTCGTTATCTAACCTACAAATTATTGTTTGAACGACGAAAATAAATGAACTCACCACGAGAGGAAATACACAATGCAAAGGGTAAAAACAATCAATGGGAACGATACCTAGACACTGAATCCCCCTAGACCAAACTAAGTGACAATGACTCGTTATTCGAACAGTCATTCAGGCAAATTGGACAGTAGAAATTCCTTCAATATGTTAACCTCTCTCTCGAATTAGCTAACGTCTAAAACCTAGGCTATTTAATCAGAATCTCTTCCTAATTAAAACACCTAACATTGCTTTATTGTTTCATGAATTCCACTATTAGGTTTGACCATAATCCGGAGGATTTATGTTGACCTATCTCTAGGTTTACATGCAACTCATCTTAATTATGAATGATCTATCACACAGAGAATCTATTGATTACTCATGTAATCAATATTGGAATTGAAAGGCTAGCAACAATCAATTCAACAATATAAATCATAATTGAGTCACAATTCCAAAATAAATTGAATGAATAACAAAGCCCAACATTCACATAGTCAATCTAGGGTTCATAGTATCCAGGCACATAAAGAATTTAGTTCATAATTATTAAAAGATAGACAACAAGATACAAAGGAATACTAGAGATGAATGAAAAACCCATGATGAATCCTTCAATCCTTCGCGAATTTCCTTCCATCTTGAAGCGAGTTGTGCTCTCCTTTTGTTCCCATGTCCTCTAACCCTAAACTAGTGTATTTTTTGTCTACAAGTTCGCTCTCCCTTTAGGTTTCCCAAATCACGCTTGAATAGCATGAATTAGGCATTTTGGGAAAGACACGGCTTAGGACACGGTCGTGTGGTTGCTTGTGTCTTTCGTGTCTTCATTGAATTGCAAAAACTTGCTAAATTTTGCATGACACGACCACATTATTTTTCCCGTGTCTTGTACCGTGTCGTAAAGAGCTTGGCCGTGTCTTGCTTTAGAAGGTCCAAAAATGTGTCGCTCTTTCTCTGTTTACACTCGCTCTTGTTCCATCCGTCAAAGCATCATCAATCAACCTGAGAAACACAATTCAAACCATAAGAGTACCAAAACTTATGATAAATGCTTAATTTATATTTAAAACCATATGGAATCAAACTTCGTAACATGTATAAATAAGCGTTTATCAAATGTATTGTTGTGTGTGTAACGCCTTCCATTTGCATGCATAACTATGTGTTTTTTTCTTTCCAGACATTCCTGTATAATTTATTTAACTGCACAATGATTTTGTTGTGGGCGCAATGATCACGTGACTTATGCGTGTTCTACATGAGACAAAACACGTTCTAATGATGAGTTGATTAAAAAATAACACCCAATGCGTCAATCAAATCATATATGTCCATTGTGATGTTGGATAGCTGTCCCGTGCGTAATGAACCATTGTGTTCATAACTCTTTGTTTTGTTCATTGAGACATCTTTGTGTTCTTTGACATGCATTGATCATCAAACTTTCTCCATGTTGATGCATGCATGATGAATGTATTACATGCGCAACTGAGCTTGATTTGAATGCTTTAGTCCTAGCAAATTACTTGTGAATGCCTTGCACTTCTTTCGTGTTTGTTTTCCATTGTTCTTCTTGCATTATTCAATTTTGATCATTATCAAAATTCGTTTTTATTTCATTCTTCGAAAGTATGAACTTTCCTGTTCAACAGTAGAGTCATCACTATTACTTGACTTTACATGCTTAGAGGTTACTTTGAATGCTAAGCCCTTATCATTTGGGTTTGATTTGGCTCCTCTACTTTTCAATACAATTTCATAGTTGATGAGAGAACCAAATAGAGAACTAAATTCCATCCTGTTGCATCCCATAAGAGCCAAAGATGCTGCATCCTTACAGAACAATTTCATAGTCTTTT
>CAODLS014179069.1:0-15428 GCA_948243855.1 Flueggea neowawraea | reverse complement strand
TTTGATAATCAGGAAATCTTGATCCGCAGAGTGTGACGCTTTTCTTTCCTGCTGTTTACTCTACTTGGTTTATTGGGTATTAATTTTATGTTGTACTTTTGTGAAAGTTTATTCTTCTTTTTGCAGGTTGTGTAAGTTACTACTCATCCATTTTTACGAGCATCGGGAACCTGTATATCAGAGAATCAGAGCATAGCGATCAACAGCTTTGATTGAACATTTGCACTATCGGTAAAAAGAACACTTCGGAAGGGCTTTCTTCTGTAGCAAATCAACGAGACGGCGCTCAGCTAACGTCTTGTTCGATGATGAAATTTTCCGAAGTTTTGATGATGAAATTTTCCAAGATTGCAGCTGAATAATACATGTGACTGAACTTCTGTAATCGTCAATATGAAGACAGTGAGACCTTCATAGCTGCATTTTGCGGTTACGGTATGTTCTTTTGAATTTGAAGCTTTGCAAGGGTGGTCGAGAGCTTAATGATACCTATTTGAAACAAGACATTGATTATAGATGGCTACCCAGTACCCATCTAGGTTAGATGGAAGTTTTGTTCCATTTTATCAATATCAACCATTAGATGTCCCACTTAGTTGCTATCAATAACAAGTAATGGATTTCCTGCTTAGTTACGAGTCAATGATGCTTGTATGAAACAAGAACATCAGTTATGTTGCAGAGATCTCAAGCCATTCAAGTTCAAGAGAAAAAAGCAGTTGGCCGGGTTCTATGTTGCTTAGGTACGAGAAAATTTCATGGTCATGACCATAACCTTCATCTCAAATGTTAGTTTTGCTGAATAGATTCTGAACTGTAAGACCAGAAAGATCCTTTGTCATAAGCCTGAATTGAGCCTGTTTCAAAAACAAAAAAAAAAACAAAAGATTAATTCTTAGAATACTTGAGACCGTGAGTTGAGAGGTGCCTCTTAACCACGTTTGGGAGTTTGACACCCACAGTCGGTTGGATTGTGAGAAAGGAACTCTCATCAATTCAGAATGGTGATAGAAGAAAACATACTTGGTATAATTGTTCAAATAGTGATAACAAGAAAAACATTTCCTTTCAAGTAATTGAAAAATGTGCTATAACTTTACAACATAATGCAGATATCGTTGATGGTATACAGTAAATTATCAACTTAGTTCGCAGATTCTACTCATTGCGAACTTGGATGCAGATTCTAGAGTTCAAACTCCTCAACGAGTCACCATCAACACTGAAGGCAAATTGGCATCGACGAGAGAGATATTAATTCTGCTTCATAAGAGATCAGAATTGTCAGCTATTAAATCAATAGATGCACATCTGAAGGTGCTCTCACACATTATGGTTACCAAGAAGCACGGGACAGTAGGGCTTCCGACAGGATATAAACATGCGCATGACTTTCTTCATTGAACCTGTGCCGATGTCCAGCTGGACATGCCATGCAACAATTTGACAAATCCATGAAAACTTAGTTTACCATCTGTATGTCTTATCCAGTCACTGAGAACAGCATGAACTGGGATGGATGGGCCAAGAAGAAGCTCCTGAGAACAAAATTTCGAGAAACATATTATTAATGAGTCTCTTCCTCCAAAACAAACCGCATTCCTTTGCTGAAAAAAGGAATCATATCTTGAATTCCCTTACACTAGCACTTCTACCTTCATATGTACATGTGCTAACTCAAAGCTCAGTCAGATATGAAGGATACACATCTGCCCTAGTACTTTCCATTCAATAAATTCAATTTCCAAGTGATTTTGAAAATCATATTTTACAAACTGCTTTTGAGACTGATGATTAATATGTCATGACAAGGAAGTATAAAAGTTAACTCAACCTTTTTCCATTTGGCACTTTCAGCATAAGACAGTAATCAAGTATGCTGAATTGAAATTTATTTTCTTTTAAAAAAAAAAAAAGCACAAGCACAACATACCGAAGCCAGCTCCTCTATGACAATAGCCCTGTTTCCATCTTTCTCAAAAATCTCATAAACATTACGGGCATGCCGCTCCCAGTGATCAAGTGCTTCCAGCTGATGAACACTTATCGTAGCTGCACAGAATTCTTGAAAATCCATTCTTCTATATTGAAGTGCATTTAGCTGCCATGAAATGGAGGTCAAAATTAAGCAGAAACGTAAGCATCAGGCCCCAATAAGGAGATAAAGTTGTAGACACAAGCTGACATAAACATCACGCCCGTGAATGAGATAGTTGTAGAACTACATAAATCACAACTCAATTCCTACTGAGGTAAGAAAATCAGGAATGCGAGAATCCTTCATTGCAACTGTTGCATTTCTCATCAAAGCCTGCAAAAAAAAAAGAATCAATGCACAAGAACTTCCCCCTTATCCAGTCATATTATCGAAAACAAGCAATAGGAGGGGATTGATGGCAGGAACCAACCATCCTAAGGTTTTCTAAACTTATGCAACCATTTTGATTCGGCTCTAACAACGCAAACTGCTCCTTCTGATAGAAAAGTTCTTCCTCAGCTAAGGTCTTTGACAATGCCTGTCAACAATGAACAAAAACAAAGTTTAGACAATCCATAACAAAATAAGAGTTGGGAGAGTCCTTCAAGTTTCGCAGGCCTTCAATTGAATAAAAGCCATTTAACCAGATCTACAGTCATCGTTATTTTATTATTACAAAACCTTAGAGAAGATGCAAGAGAATATGAATGTTTAATGGCATGCAAGCAGAGAACAAAAAGCTTCAGGTTAAAATGCACAAAGATTAGAGGGGAAACTCAATACTGACATGGGAAAATTTTAATTTCCTCCCCACTGTTCCTTATCTTTTTTTTCCTTTCATTTCTGTGATTATTTTCATTGTCAAGTGCATACACACCCTTAAAGCAGCCTTACGCAAAGAAGATGAGCGCATGTATGCCTCCATAAGTCTGAAAATTAAAATATCAAGAGGTATCTTCCCATCATTATAATTCTGGATCCAAGGATGACCTGTAAGAACATTTAAACAGTGATCAACAATAATATTATCAAACAACTAACAATGAACAGAATGAAGCACCCACTTAAAGCCTGAGCAGCTGTCATCCGTCTCCTAGGATCCTTGTTTAGTAGACGTTTAACATAGTCTTGGGCCTCGAGAGATAAGTCTGGCCAGGGTGCTTCATTAAAACTTGGATTGTTTTTCAAAACTGCTCTAAATATTCCAGATTCAGTTCGGGCCCAAAATGGATGGCTCCCACACAGTAAAATATATGCTATCACTCCTATGCTCCAGACATCTGCCTCTGTGCTATAAGCTCTGTGCAGAACTTCCGATGCCACATAGTTTGCACTTCCCACAATGTCATTAAGCCTTTCATCTGCAAAATTACCGCAACTATTACACCAAGCAAAAAAGAAACACAACCACCCAAATTCTGAGGCCTAAGCAAAACAAACATTAAAGCATAACTGAATTGAATATATGCAAAGAGAAAACATACCTGGTCTGACAAAATCTGAAAGGCCAAAGTCTATGACTTTAAGTGGAGAGTCCTCATCTTTAGATTTATATAAAAAGTTCTGATCACGGGAATGATAGCTATCCGTTAAGATTCAGGGTGAAAAACAAAAAACTTGTATAATCATTTAATCCAGCACAAGAAGGCTCACTACCGTGATCCGTTTATTCCACAAAAATATTGGCCTTTGAAACAGATGCACATATATAATTCTTTATTTTTACACAGTTTTCCTCTGTTTTTGCATATGAATCTTCATATTTGAAACATCAAAAAACCAGATAAAACAGAATTAAAGCTTAAATTGTTTTTTTAAAGAAAAAGCTCAACCTACCATGTTGTCTTAATCACATTTTTTCCTGGAACTAGAAGGTGGTAAAGGAAAGATAGTTTGTCCCTTCATCCCAGATATTGCTAAGTTGAATTCCTCATGAAATCAATTCCCTCTAAATAAAAATTGTCAGAAAGATATTCAATTTGCATGTAAATGCAATGTACTATTTTTTTTTCTTTTGGTAGTTTTGGTGGAGGGAGATTGCGATCAATGTAACATAGCATGCATAACATTCTCCTATGAAAGGGGAAAGTACAAAAAATAAGAAATAATGAAAAAACTCTTCAAAATATGTTCCACCTCTAGTTTAAGATCACGGTGCACAACACCCTGGAGATGACAAAAAGCAACAACATTTAGTATCTGCACAAGAACAGCTTTTGCATCATCTTCTGAGTATTTCCCGCCCCTAAAAAGGCAGCAGTCCATACAGTTATGAACCTCAACTTATAGATGGAACAGACCAAAAAAAAAGAAAGAAAGAAAGAAAAAGGCATCGTGCATTATAGATTTGTAATACGGTTACCTACCATAAGTATTTACCTTGAAAATATTCTATCAAGGAGCTCCCCTCCATCACACAACCTGAAATGTCCATGTTAACTAATTAAATTCTACAATGTCATAATCCCATAAAGCCAGTTCCCATGCACTAAATAAACTAAGCCAATTAAAATTTGAACAAATTCAGAACCACAATATAGATACATCCCATTAACCATGAATATATAGCAGAAAAAAGAGTTCTGTCCTTGGAAGCTTACTCCATTACAACATAGACATTATCAAAGTCTTCAAATGCATCGTAGAACTGTACAAGATTTGAATGTCCTTTCAAGGATCTCAATATCTTTACCTCCCTTCTCACATCCTCAATTGCAATAGCTGTTGTCATCTGACAACATAAAATACATCAGACAAGGAAACATGCTGCAAAGAGAATCAAATCAGGAAGAAGCAATTCTCTGAATGCTTACCCCGCCTCCCTATTTTCAAAGCATTCAGAGAAAACTTATAGGAGCTACAAAAATTAAACTTTAAGATAAGAATGTTAATACTTAGAACCCTGAGCAAAGACAACAACAGAGAACTCATAGACTTGGAAACTATTGTTCTGCATTTTGATTACTTGTAACTAAACACGTGTGTCAATTCACAATTTCCATGTTGGACTTAGCCATGAAAAACTATAAGAAAGCCAACGACAGTACAAAATCCTGTCAGTCAATTGATTTTGCATGGTAAATTTCAGTCAAAACTAAGTCAACCCATGCTGCTCTAATGCATGGATGTTGCCAATATTATACAAATCTTATCTTGAATGAGTATGCAGGACATAACTGAGAGATATCTTTCACACAAATCTTTTTATAGTTCAATTTAAATTTCGGACCACACAAATTGAACATTTTGTATCACTCGCCATACACACAGAAGAACATTTGTCATGGCCAATGATTCTTCAGATGTAGTACATCTTGAAGATAGTAATATAGCAAGTTGAATAAGCTACCATCAGAGTAGCAAATACGTAATTAATGAAGATGGTGATGGACAGCCCAGCCAAATTCTCTCATTCATACCATTTTTATCTGTAAGGCACTAGATGGTGGTGGGCATCAGTTGATTAATTGTGCAAGCAACAATTTTTTATTGTAGGGCCTACGAAAACACCATTTTGAGACAATCATCCTCCTCCCACTAATAGAACCATTGAATCAATCCACTTTCGTCGTTATTTTGCAACAACTGTCAACTCCGGGCACTGAGAAAGAGTGAATTGAGCAGGTCTTGAGCAAGTATTTACAGAAACCGTTCTAAGCTACTGAAATATCATAAACTTCCAATCCAGAAGTTGCTGATGCAAAGTTGCACATCTTAGGCCACAAATATTGAGTAAGTCGCAACTCAAAATATCCCAACAGAGTGTGTTGAGGAAGCAGCTAAAACTATCCTGACTGATGTCATATTGGGTCAACCTTTAGATCGTTTCTTACCACTCATTCAAAAAACTTAACAACTAATCAACGTGGTGACTTTGTGTACCAGTCAAACCAAAGCTCCAACAAACTCAAACTGTTCATACATTAAAAAATTTGCTAGCCAACATGCCGTAAATCCCTATATCATCACCATCATAATCCTCACACCTCCTAGGCGCCCATCAATGATATCCAAGCACTTGAAACAGTAACACCACAACACAAAGTAAAAGACAGAAATTTGTATATTTAAACATTGAATGAACAGTAAAGACTGCCACTCTGGCTTAAAACATCCGATATATCAATCTGTTCTCATTAAAAAACACGACAACCCAATAATCCCAACTGACCTACTATCTGAATCCCAGCATCTCCATTGTTTTACGCACTCAAAACACAATATCTTTTTCAATTTTTAACCATGTAAGCAATTTTTTTCAGTTCCAACTCTGCTTTTTAGCATATTAGTCTCAGAATCAGCAGAGAGAAAAATCTAACACAGCACTATTTCAATCCACTAGACCTTAACATGATGCTGAAAACAAAGAATAGCAAAGAAAACAGACAGAAATAAAAAAAAATGATTAAATTAAAAACAAAACCATGAAATGAAATTTAAAATAAAACAAAAACCTTCGATTTGGGAATGACTTTAACAGCAACTTGTTGGCCTTTACGGTCACCTTTTCTGAACCTAGCAGAACAAGTATACCCAAAATGGCCACGACCCAGTTCCTCACCAACCTCAAGCCGACTTGTAAACTCCTTAGAATATCCAAACCGCTTATCCAACTCAATTTCCTCGTCACCAACACTCTCCTCATCCTCTGGAATCCGGGGCGTCCTCTTTTTGTTCTTTCCGGCATGGCGGAGGACAGCTCGGATGTGCTTGGCCGGAGAAGGAGGAGGAAATGGTTTCTTTAAGAGGCGAAAAGGGGTGGAGTTTGGGGAGGGTTTGAAGAGGTGTGTGTTGGGACTTGGAGTGTAGAATGGGAAGAAAGGTGATTGCTTTGGGAGTGGTGCCTTTGCAGGTTGGTCGTCACTGGTGGTGGCGGCGGTGGTTGGGGTGGTGGTGGGTTTGTTTCTGGGGGCGTAGGGATTGGGTGGGTGGTTTTGAAGTGCAAGTTCCCATCTTTATTGATTCGGGAGGTAGTGGTGGTGATGGTGATCACAATGGTGATGAAGGAGGAAGAGGAGGAGGGAGAGATGGTGAAGGTTAGGATTTGTTTGTTTGTTGTCGCAGGAGGACTGAGGCTAAAAAGTGACCTGTACAGTCTTCTTTGCAACGTGGCAATTTGTATTTAATATTTGTACGAATATGAGCTATAGCAAAATCAACAAATGCATCTCTAGGTTTTAAAACTCCAATTATTAGGCCATGGCGATTAAATTAAACCGACAAGGTTGATGGTTTTGAGAAAAAGACCAATCCTATATAGTGAAATCTCTACCGCTCAAAGCCAGATTTTAGTGGCCTTAAGCAAGCCCTTTTAAATGTTGTGAGTGGCAACTCATTAACTCTAACACAAGGCACTAAAACCCTACTCGATTGGTATTAGAGTGCCTTCCCGCTCAACAATTTTTCCTACAAAAAAACAAAGTTTATAGGCCTCATATCATAGTCAGCACTCCTCTTTTCTTCCTCTCCTGCTCTTTATCTCCTTTTCTTCTTTTCACCATATCTCTATTTACGGGATCTCTACCACAAACCTTTATCGCCACCCAACTACTAAAATAAAATCTCATTATTTTTCATTCTATATCTATTTTATTCATATCTTTTACACATAGAAATCCTAATCTTTGAACCCAAATCTCAAAAAATCCGAATCTCCTTCCCTCTTTTGTGCTAACTAATGTTGTGATTAACAATGAGAATAACGTTTCTCAATCCCTTTTTTTGTTGTTGCCTTGGAAAATAAACAACAATAGTAATGAATACTTGAGTATTCAGAAATCGCAAACGTCATTTCGTGACCTGAAAACACAACATACGATGAGGTCGGGATGCTCCCCGAGAAGTTTCTAATGCTTAAGTAGTAGAGAATTTTGGCAGAGTATCGATATATATGGAAAATAGATCCTCCATTAATAAGTGTTCCTCATGTCTATTTATAGAGTGACGAGATTAAATGTTGATGTTCTATAATGCCTCCTTATTAATAGTGAGTTATAATATTTTCGTTTCTATTTCAAGATTAAATACACTTAATGACATTTTTTTTATGTTGTATTAATTGCTCACCACTTTTTTCTTCAAATTCTTCAAAGATAAGAGTAAAATGTTTTCCATGTCTTTATTCCCTCTTTTTGGTTGTAAGCCCAACACATTGTGCACTTTCAATTTTGTTGTAAAGTAAAAGAATTGAGGACCGTTTACAAATAATTGTTCAGCTCAGCGAGTGAGAAAATAATTCACCCAAAGCTAAGGGGCTGACATAGAAATTTAGCAATAATAAATGAATTGTTTCACAAATGTTGTTCTTCCTATTATGTAATGAAATTGCAGTGATTGGTAGTGATTTGGTTCCTTGAATTGTACATTTCCATTTAATTCAAACCATTCCCACGATTTGCTTCATAAATTTAACCTAACTATATAACCTTTACCAACAATCTTCTTTTCTTGCTTTATTTTGCAGCCGCGGGTCACATCCATTTTGTCTTTTTTTTTTTGATCGATGGTGTTGATGGGTAATGCATTCTGAATTCACCCAGCTGCATATATACTTTTGTCCATAGATTTTGCTGCGTTTTTGTCATGTGATGTGTATATTTTTCTTTTGTTTCTCTCTTTTCTATCTTGCTTGGTTTGCTTTTTTTTCTTTTTATTTTTTTTTTGCAACAGGTTCAGGCGTTTAGTGGCAACAAAATCCATTTCAGGGGCGACAGTTGGTGGCTTGGTCGTGAATGGTGATAGTTTGTTAATTATCAGCATGAGGTTGAGGACGGACGAGACGAATGTCATTTGCTATATGCCCAGACAACGTGCCGTTCGTGATATCCCCAGGCGACTCGCAGTTCGTGAAATCAGACGAATCCACGTTCAAAAATCAGACCACTTATCGTTGTTGTCGTGGACCAGACCACTTGTTGTTGTTGTGCTAGACCAGACCACTTGTTGTTGTTGTCATAGACCAGGCTACTTGCCATTCTTGTCATGACCAGACACATGTCATTGTTGTCATGTACTAAACCACATGTCGTTGTTGTCATCTCCACTACCACGTGGGCGTTCGGGAGCCGCTTCTTGGAGGCTCGTGATACCTTGGCGGTTTGTGGCTCATGACTTGCAAATTTCACCAACATGCGGAGCTCACTAATTCGGCTTGCAAAGTTCACTGAGCTCTTCAACTCGCGGAGTTCATCAACTCATATTGCGGAGTTCGTGGAGCTCGTCATTTCGCAAAGTTCACCAGCTCTAGGAGTTCATCAACTCACAGAGTTCATCATCTCCTTGTCGAGTTTAACTCGCCTTGTGGAGCTCACCGGCTCGCAGAGTTCATCACCTTCTCATGGAGCTCACCACCTATTAGAGTTCAACTTGCCTTGCAGAGTTCATCAACTTACGTTGCGAAGTTCACCAACTCGTGGAGTTCATCATCTTGACCCCACCTTGTGCGTTCACCAACTCGAGAAGTTCACTACCAACTTGGAGAGCTCATCATCACGCTAATGGGATTCATTATGTAATTCGTCATTTCCACTCCTCTTCATGAAATTCATCATCTCCACTCTGCCTCGTGGAGTTCTTCATCTCCACTCCACTTTGTGAATTTCGTCATCTCCACCATGCTGGTGTTCAAGAACTTTCCTCTAGATGATCGAGTTGACTAGATGGTCATGATGAAAGGTTGAGCTTTTGCTAGAATCAATAATTCTATATGCTGCTCTTGTTCATATGCTTTTCTTTCCTGCACAATTTGTATGTATCGTTGCTCCCCAATAACTTAGTGGAATGACTTTGCGGGTAAGTGATTTTGATGGAATCTTAGTAGTAGTATGAGTTTATTTGTTTGTTGAGGATGAAGTAGACAAATTGTCGTCGTAGTCATGACAATACCACTTGGGGTTTTACTTAGGGAATAAACTCTCGCATTTCGTCACAATACCATTTGGGGTTCACTTTCCACATGTCTTAGCGAATAAACTGTCGCATGCGTTCATGATAATACCACTTAGTGTTTCACTTGCAACACGTCTTAGCAAATAAAGCTTTCATGACAATACCACTTGGGTTTCACTTGTCACATGTCTTAACGTTTTATCATTAGTCAACGCCTGATTTCCCACAAGCTTGATGACTATATACAATGTTCAATTTTCCATTGTGTGTGTTCTAAAATGAGCGCCCGATTTCCTGCAAGCTGCGTGCTCTATTGTCACATCGTAGTATATCCTTCCATCGTGTGTTTTCATAGTGAGAGCTCACTTCGCGTATTTTTCACGTGAGAGCCCGATTTCTTGCAAGCTTTTATACTCACGATTTAGTTGTTTGCCACATGCTCTTGATGAGGGCTTGAGTTTTAACAAACCTTTCTACCCACGTAGCTTTAACAACCTCTTATTTTTATCGCACGCATAGATGGTGAGAAGCCAATTTCTCTAAGCTTTTCTACTCACTCTGTGTTTTACCAGTTTCAAGACGGTTCATTGTTTGTTGACAGTGAGGAGCCAATTTTGCAACTCATAACATGCTATGTCACTTTGATTACATAGGACTGGTTTCTTGTAAGCCTTTTTTGTTTCGTGTAGCCAAGCACTCAGCTTGACTTAACATATTCTTCATTCACGAGACTAGTTATTCATGTATAAGAGAGAAGAATGTTATTCTTTAAACAAGAAATTACACAAGAAAAAGTCAACAAAAACTTAAAATATTTAACTTTTTACCATTATCTAAAGTATACTTAAGGGATAAAGAAGCGTGACATTTCGAGTGGTAGCATGCCTAGTTGGTCTCATATTGATCTCTTCTTTGATCATCATTCCTCCTTTGATACCTTGTTTCATTGCTCGACTCTCCTCTTGATGATTCATCATCAACAAATTGGTCCAAGTGCTCACATCGAATCAAGTTCTCAATTTTATTCTTCAGTTCTTGATACTTGTCTGTGGAGTGTCCACTCGCACTGTGGTACTTGTAGTACACGTCTATATTCCATCCCAAAGTTTGGCCAGTCTCTAGAGGAAAAGTGATGAGCCTTGACTTTCCTATTCTTGCCAATATGGTTGACCTGGACTGGTTTAGTGGGGTGTACATTTCAAAGCAGGGACTAAAAGGTGCTCCTGAGTCTCCTGACTTCTCCTTCTTCCTACTTGGCCCATCCTGAGCTTATTGCATCCTCATATCCATGAAACATTATGATAGCCTTGTAGTTCTAAACATGCTTATGCTGGTTCTCCTTTCCTGAGAAAGTTGGCAATGTGGGCATCTTAAACTTTGGAGGAAGCGGCTTTCCTATGACCTCTTTTTTGAATGGAGCTTTGGCTCTCTGCTGCTACTCTTGTGCAAGAATCAACTTCTTTTGCTCAAGGACTTCCTCAATCATCCTCTTCATATCTGTTGCTTCTCGAATATTCACCGAGAATTGGGGCTCCACTTCAGCCTTTCTTGGAGGAACCCTAAGCTTTTTTTGTAGGTACTTTTCACCACCTCCGGGTAGTTTTCCCTTTTAGCCTCGACCCGAGCCTTAGGAACAGGAACATCAAAGTACTCTTGGCGAGTTGGAGGATTCAGCTGCTTAAGCACTTGTGCAGCTTAGCAATGACTTTGTTGCAGAACGTCACGTCTCTCTGGTACTCCTCCACTCTAAGCACTTTGGCCATAGGTACACAACATGGGTGAAAGGTGCACCTGAGGAAAGAACGGTTGAAACAAGATTGTCATCTCGCCCAAGGCTTTCTAGTTCTCCTCGTTTTGTCTCCTCAACACCTCGTAGTCAGCAAGTGGAACGGTGTGAATAATAGTTTTCGAGGCTCCCACTCCAGCACCAACTCGCCTCACATCCTCTTTGAGATGTTCAGATTGGTATGAAGGCATTTGTACCATGGTGAATAAGTAGGTGGTTGTCAATGAACTTCACAAACGTCGATGAACAAGGATTTTCGTTCAAGTTTCCCACAAATAGTGCCAATTGTTGTTGCCTCGGAAAATGAACAACAATAGTAATGGATACTTGAGTACTCAGGAATCGTAAACGTTGCCTCAAGACCTGAAAACATAAAATATGATGAAGTCGGGATGCTCCCCAGGGAAGTCTTCGATGCTCAAGTCAGTAGAAAATTTTGGCAGAGTATCGATATGTGTGGAGAATAAAGCCTTTCTTGAGAAGTGTTGCTCATGTCTATATACAGAGTGACAAGACTGAATATTGATGTTCTGTAACACCTCCTCATTAACAGTGAGTTGTAACATTTCTATTTCTACTTTAAGACTAAATACACTTAATGACAGTTTTGCTCATGTTATATCATCTTTCAATTCTACTTGACCTTCTTTCTTATTATTGAATCAAAACTTACCTTTTAATCTCATTTGTTGGGATTTCAAGGTAAAAATCTCATCCCCAGTTATCGACACTCTCAGTTTCTCTATTTCTAATCACTCATTTCTCAATCTCTATTAAAATCGAAATTTACCTCATCTCCATGACAATACAAATCGAAACTAAAGCGCAGTGACATCATTTTAGTTGGATTTTTTAAAATTAAAACATGTGTTTTTTTTATTAATCAAAGTCTTAATTTTTCCACATAAGTGTCATGTGTGCAATACCATGTTTGCATTTTCTTTCCCACATGGCATGCCACATCGGTGTGAATGCCAGGCTAATACAACGTTAACACTTAATAATAAGAATCAAACATCTCTACTCGTTAACCTCTTCAATAGGCTAATACATCTGTCACATGGCCCACATCAACAATTTACAAACTTTTCACTCATTAACTATCTCTCTCTAATTGATAATCTCTCATTAGAGCATCGCTAATGGGAGTTAGTAATCCCCTGCTAACCACCACATCATCAATCTTTCATTAGGGGAAGGTTGATGTTTCCCCAACGGTTGGTGTATGCTCTCAAGTGTTGGAGTCCACTGATAAAGTGGACCCCACTTATTCATTTACAATATTTTTTATTTTCTTTATTTTTCTTCTTTCTTTTTTTTTTTGATTTTTTTCCTTTGCTTTTCTTTTCTCTTCTTAGTTTTCCTTTTTTTGTTTTACTTGTAATTAACTTCTAAAACATAAAAATAGGCATCTTTTCTTCAATTTTTCAATGATTCAATTTTTTATTTTATATATTCCTAAAATATCTATAAGACCCACAATCACATCACTCATTATTCAATTATTTACAATATACAAATCATAATAAATATATTTATTTGACATAAATATTTTGTGAGTTAATATTTGAATTAAAAATAATATTTAAAATATATCTATTATGAAAATAATTTAATTTGAATTTCTAAAAATAATAATTTTTAAAAATAAAATAAAATGATAGATAGGATAAATATTTAAATTAAAAAATATAATTATTAATGAAAAAAAAATTAATTAACCAAATAAAAATATAAATTATGCATAATGAAAAAAAAAAAAAGAAATACACAAAGAAATAAACGTTGCATGGTGATTAAAAGAAAAAAAAATCAAAATAGACAAAACAAAATAAAAAAAATTCTTTTAAACAGGTAGATCCTTTGCCAATAAACCTCACCGTTTGATACGCTTCAAATATATAAAACGAATTGAATTTTGATGCTCTTTTTAATGGGAGTGCATCATTGAATGTATTTAAAACAATTTTAAGGTTTTTTAAATAATGAAAATTAAAAAAAAAATAATGTGATTTTTAAATCATAATATGTTTTTTGATAAAAAAATCATAATATGTTTTTTTGTAATGTTAAATGTATAATATTATTTTTTTTAATATGACGTTACTTCTACCACCTTCTTTTTTTCGTCCAAAGCGTCACTTTACCACCTAAACTTTGAGACAAGTGAGATTGCATTTCTTGACATTGATAGTCCTATGAGAGTATTTGGGAAAATTAATTGAGTAATAGAATTGTTATTTCGTCATCCTTGTGTGGAATATTAAGTGGCGACGCTTGGAACAAATATGTATTTCCATCAATTCGAGTTGTTAGAGCATGCATAAGAAATTCCTTACAAGAATGCTCAAAATATATTATAATTTATTTATTTGTTAATTTATCTTGAAATTTGTGTATCAAGAGAATATATTAGAAAGTAAATATTTTAATTTTGTTAAATAATGAATTAGATGAATAGTATTAAAAAATAAATAGTAAGTTTTTAGTTTTGTTAATAAACTGTAGCAACAATAAATATTTTTTGTTAATTTATTAATAAAATATCAAAGAAGATAGTTAGATTGTAAAT
Source organism: Flueggea neowawraea (assembly GCA_948243855.1). Classification (NCBI taxonomy): domain Eukaryota; kingdom Viridiplantae; phylum Streptophyta; class Magnoliopsida; order Malpighiales; family Phyllanthaceae; genus Flueggea; species Flueggea neowawraea. Next base: position 1,205 of record CAODLS014179069.1, on the reverse strand, counting down.
GATGATATAGTGGATTTAAAATTTAACAAAAAAATGAAACAAAATATTATATTTTTAAGGAAGAAGTTAAGGCTCATTAATGGACAATTATATTAGTATCCATGTGTTTTGCCACAATCCACAACTGAGTCACTGTGTTTTAAAATGGTTGTGATTGTGTCCCCAGACTTCAACGACGTTAGTCAGAATTCAGCCAAAACTTAACCAGAACTAATAGAACAACATTTATTAAGGCATTCTCTTTTGTCTTGTTAGTTCTGACTGAGTTTTAACCGACTGTATTTAATATCAGAGATGCAATAACAACTTTTTCAAAATTCAGGGCGCAATGACGAATTTCAACAAATCTCTTAGATATGAATATAATTGCCCCAAAGTTCAATTGGCCTAATACATAGAAACCTCCTGAACTTATTTAAATTTTTTTATTGTCTACTCAATTATGCAGCTTAATTAAACAACATTTTTTTTACTGGAAAAAGGAGAGCCGAAAGTGACCAATGGTAGCATAACTCTGCTGGCCGTGATTATACAGGCGAATATTGCTCTCTGCGGCATGTTCGAAGAGCCATAACTGGGCTTTACTCCCTGAGTCTCATCACTGTAACACTACACCAAGGGCTAGCGGCCTACAGGACTATCCATCAAACTCTAATGCGGGATCTTGAGTCCATATTGTGGGATTGAAAATCCCTAGCACCTGCTGCTCCCCTTGGAGCTTAAACCCAGGATCTTGCGAGTTTGGGACTACTCCTATGTCCGCTAGACCACCCCCCGAAGCTTGTCCCACTACGGTGCTACAGTGATCTCACTAGTGCACGGAACCAAGCCTGTTGTCGGTGTCACTTATGGCTCTCAAGAACATTTCATAGCGGGAATGTAATGTTTGCATGGTAATGTCCAATAAGTGTATGTTATTACTGGTCGTCCCTGACTATTCTTTTCATAGATGAAAAAAGAGTATTTTTTAAGAAAGAGGCGCGTCTTCCTTCTGCTTTGGATTTTGCATTATATATTTCTCCACCCAAGGAGAGAGATGTGCGTCTTTTTTGCTGACGTCATATTTGAACATTTGCCACAGATGGGTCCATTTGATCAACTATCCGTTGCCTAAATTTGAAATTTCGGAAGAGATACGCGTGTTGATATGGAAATGAGAAAAATGAAGCGGTGATATTGAATTGATAGTTTGTGAAAGAGGAAAA